>OY755172.1:19648836-19723617 GCA_963576735.1 Bedellia somnulentella
ATAGACTCATTTGACTATTCAGACATTAAACGATAGACTTTAACAATTTATGATTTGGGATTTTTGGGCGATGCGGTTGGAAACCCATCACCAAGAACTTTTATTTCACCATCTTTTCCCCACACAACTTCCAAAAGTGGCTGAGGAATTACTAATTCCTTAGCTCTCGCTATCCTTCCTAGGGATTTATAGCCGTGAGTATATGTATGTATGTATGTACTTCATAAAAACATTTTTGATATGATAAACGGGTTTTATATATTAAGTATATCTATGGTATAATAATACCTATAGTATTTCGAATTCTACTTTATCTTTCGTTTGTTTTGGTATAAATTTTTACGAGATTATAATTTTACAATATACTTAGTTGAAACCAATTCTGCCATTGTCCTTCAAGACAAAGTGGTGTAATCCTCACTCACATATCGTGTTGGTACCGTGGCAGTAGGAAGGCGGCGGGGGGCGTCGCGGGGGCGCCCGGGGGCGACTCCACCGCCGCGTACAGGGGCGGCAGCACTCGAGACTCCCCTGCACACACACACAACACACTCACACACACTGACATCGATATATTGTATGATATGAATGACACTTTGATGAAAAGTACATAAGTTAAAAATTGTTGAGTTGGTAAATGATATGATACTTATATTATTATTTCTCGATTCGAGTATCGTTAAAATCTACAATTTTGGAAATAACTCTATAATATAAATTTACAGATAAAATTATGATTTTGATCACAGAAACGTCTCAATTATATTGTAAAAGAATAATTCTTAGCATCTTCATTTTGATGATTTGATGAAGAGTTTCTATATTTTTGATTTATTTTGCCAAAACCAACTGATTTCATACAAATGAACCAAGCACATACAATCAACATGACACAAAACCAACCCCTAAAGCTCAAAAAAGATAAACAGACCCATAAAACCGTATTTTAGTAAAAAAAATATTTCTATTTATCGTTTTTATTGTCAAAGTACAACCCCTTGAAATAATTTCTCTTTTGTATGACAACGATAATCTAGCAAAATTTTCCATTTGTCGATAGCAACATTGATTACACAATATATGAACGGAGTACCAAACAAGCCCTTATGAATAAGATATTATTTATATTTATGAAGTGACATTTAATTTACTTCAAATTATTTGTATTTCATAATTGGGGGGCGTTCTTACCAGGCAATGAGGGGGCGTTGGGTCGGTTCATTCCGTGCGCTGAACCCATACTTTTAGGTTTGCGTTTGCGCGTTTGTATTCCATCTTTCTTCATGCTGAGTGGACGGTTTACCTGAAAGGATAAATATTTTCAAGCAACCGTGATAGCCCAGCCAGTGGGTAGAACACTCGGTTATCGTGCAAACGACTACTGTTCAAATCCTGGGTCGGGCCTACACCAATTTGTCTTTTCTAAAGACATATGTGTGGTTAATTTATCATGGTTGTTAACGGTGAGGGAAAATATCGTGAGGAAACCCACATGGCTGAGTTGTACTTAGTCATGTGACAGTGTATTCGTACAAAACGGCGATAGGCCTGCCCCCTATCACGTGAGTACACTGTCCATGCAAAACGTGGGTACTCTGAACACCAGGTGACAAGTATTAGTACCTCTGCCAAACCCTTCGGGGATATTCGGCGTGAACGTTTATGTTATGTTTATGATAAATATTTTGTACCTATAGTACATGAAATTGAAGATAACCATTGAAACGATCAGTCGTGATATTACAGTTATGATGTGAGTTTTGATGGAAACGATTCTATTTGCACCTACAAGTTATACATCTACATGTACTCGTAAATGGTTGACAGAGGAAGAGAGGTTTCAAAAATAAATTCTTCTTTATGCTGACAATTATACTGCTTGCATTAACGGTGAATGAGTTTCAAGAAATGAAGAATATTCTAAGTGATAGAAGATATTGAGACAAGAGTTAAAAAAATAGCCTTTATTTTACAATTCTCCTCCCACTCAACTTTCTCACATTTCTAATGAATATATAATTCTGAAGCCCGGCCTTCCTGTTAAAAGCTTAATCGGTAAATGGAGCCATAAAAAGCATGACTTCGATGATAAACTTTGAGGCCCGAATGATAGTCAATAATGCAATTCTGTCGCTGAAACTGATGTTTGGTAGTAAATGTTGGGTATAGAAAAAATGTGATCTATGTAATATGTGGTGTACAAGGTGAAGAAGAAGAAGATGGATGAAAGTAAAGTGGCGAAAAGAGTTTAATAATGACGTTGAGTCCGCAAAACTGAGGTCTTAAGTTATGTAAATAACGAGATAGCTACAGTATTTCTGGCAAATAAAATTTAAAGTCATTAAATTGAATTTCTATTTAAATAAATTTAGTTCGCCTGAATTTAAAAAAAAACTTTATGAATAATATATAATATAACGCATACACATAAGTAACAATATAAATAAAATTGGAATTATCAACATATAATTAAAGTAGACATCAAAAAGGATTGCTTTGGCTACTAGAACGTGTTCGGCCGCGTGAGTAAGAACTTGAAGGGGTCGGGAAACACCCCGTAATCACCACATATCATCCTTTAAACAACCATATCTAGAGGAGATAATTGATAAAAGATTATTTTATCTCATTACGAATATTCACGATAATACCCTATCAGTCGGTAGCCCCGCGTTTATCTCGCGAGATTAGATGAGACCCTGTTTTGATTTTTTCTACACATCCACTGTTTGCCGAGGAGTTCCCTGATAGCATTTCCGATTAGATACTAGTCGTGATTACCGCTGAGCTGTGCTGAGCTCCAAGCCCGGCCCTGTGCAACTTACAGCATGCCTGCTTTGCAAGTAGATGCATCTCCTATATATGTCATTCCGCTGATTTGGAGAGATGAGAGGGTTAAATATTAGGTAAAGAGAGTTTAAAAACAAAAAGGAAGAAAATACATAAATCATTGATTAAATTTTATTATTCAGGTTGCATCCAGCAAGTATAGAGAGTGAAATAATTACTAGGAATCAAATGGTTTGTGATCGTGATGTGATATTATATAAATTCTGAGAGTGATTTTTTATCGTTTAACATTTAAGATACGGGATTAGTTTTTTCCTGTGTTTAAGAGTAAAAAAAAAGAGACTGCGTTTAAGAGAGAGAGAGAGAAGAGAAATCACGAACTGGTTGGGTATCTCGGGCACCTTCTTTCACATAAATGTGAAGCTACTGCATGGCTCTTTTGCTAATGAAACTTTCAGCTCTTTAAGCATCACGGTTTACAAAATAGAGCCTGGTGACAAACGGGCAGATAGGCGGATATACATACAACGAAGCCTCACAAATATGGCTACATTTTATCACTTTCATAGGCAATCCAAAAATCTATGCTCGCTCAGGCACATGAGCCAAAGAAATTAAGCTAAGATACAAAAGATAAATACAAAGATAATCTGGGTGGTATATTAAGTCAAAGATACATACATAGACTCACGGCTATAAATCCCTAGAAAGGGTAGCCAGAGCTAAGGAATTAGAAATTCCTCAGCCACTTTTGGAAAATTGAGTGGGGAAAAGATGGTTAAATAAAGGTTTATGGTGATGGGTCTCCAACCGCATCGCCCAATGTTCCCTTAAAAGCCCCAATACCGTTAGTCGCCTCTTATGTTCACCCACCGGCAGAAATGGAGTAGCGCTATTCAAAGCCGGCTCTACAAAGCAAGTCAAATATAAACATGTTAAACTCTTAAATTCAAAAGAACACTTGTATAGAAGACGGCCGTCTAAATTCTAACGAATAAAAAAGCGTGAATTAATAAATACAGAGAGATAATCAAACTCTGCTTACCCCGCTATAAACTATCGGCTAGAATAATGTGTATCAGCTGTTTGTCTTTGATTAATTCTATCCTATTTTGCCCCGTGGATTTCGGGTTATATAGCTTTTGAAGTTATTCTGGGTGATGTGGATAGCACACCAGCACAACATACTCACGGCTGTAAATCCCTAAAAGGGGTAGCCAGAGCTAAGGAATTAGAAATTCCTCAGCCATTTTTGGAAAGTTGCGTGGGGAAAAGATGGTAAAGTAAAGGTTGTTGGTGATGGGTATCCAACCGCATCGCCCAAAAATTCCTTTAAAGCCCTAATACTGTTAGTCGCCTCTTACGTACACCCACCGGA
Organism: Bedellia somnulentella; assembly: GCA_963576735.1. Classification (NCBI taxonomy): domain Eukaryota; kingdom Metazoa; phylum Arthropoda; class Insecta; order Lepidoptera; family Bedelliidae; genus Bedellia; species Bedellia somnulentella. The sequence goes on from OY755172.1 coordinate 19,653,005, forward strand.
AGAAATGGGGTAGTGCTATTCTAAGCCGACACTACACAGCAAAGCCGACACTACACAGCAAATGAGCTTTTATTTTAAAATTCTTGCTTAATTGAAATTGAATAACTTAAGAGCTTTGACTTTCGTTTCTGCGATTTGTAACCGTGAGTTTAAGGCATCATTTTTATTAGTATACGTATAAGTTTTTTTTAAGCACAAATGTTCGGTTCTATTTGTTTTTAGATTATTTTGACTCCTTTTTATTGGTGTATGTATGATCAGTTAAAATATATAAATGAGTATAACTCACATTATGCAGCTTATAGTACAGGCCGCAAGCGTTGCAGACGGGCTCGCCGTTGTTGTTGCGGCGCCACAGCGTGGTGTTGGAGGTGCGGCAGTTGGCGCACGTCACGCCGACGCGCCGCGTGCCCGAGCTCGGCTGGAACGACTGGCTGCTCTTTATATTGTACTTTTCTTTTTTTTTTGTTTATATATTATTCAATTATGTGGAGTGTAGTGTAGGCCTTAACTGAAAACCAGTGTTTTGCCACTTGGCAATATCAAGCGCTGAGTTAGGACCTAGTTTGTGTTACCATAGCACTAATCTTTAGGTCATAACTTTTTGTATTGTTTTTTATATTTTATGGTGTTATGTCAACATAAATAAACGAGTTATCTATCTATCTATCTACTTGGGTTTAGGGATTACACTGTTTTGTATGATATGTTACTTTATACTACGTGGGGGGAGGGTATGTGTGGAAATTTTGAATCAAATCAATTTGAATTATTTCTATCTGCTACCCTACAGCTGCGCCCCTAGGGTGTCTACGCGGAAACGAATATCCTAACAGACACCCTATAAGTATGGGCTAGGATTACTTATGAAATTATATGTCAGAATCAATGTATTTATACGAAAAAGCTAATCAATTTTGAATTAAAAAGTGAATTAATGTGCTTTGGAAAGTGTTTGCATAAGCTTTTGTCTGAACCGAACGTAGTTGTCCAATTTTTTTATATCAGGTTATCTAATATCATGTATCCATTCGCCGTTACATATTACAGATTAAAATAAAACATAAATAAATGCTTACCAACGGTTGCTGAGGCTTTGGTTTCTGTCCTTTGAGTGGTGGTCGGTTAACGCCGTTGATCCGGTTGTAGAGACCACACGCGTTGCAGAGATAGTGGCCGGTACCATCACGACGCCACAGCGGGGTGTTGGCAGCGGCACAGTTTACACACTCCTTCACTTCCGACATACCAGCTACACCTGTATCAGTTATAACATAAATAAATGCATTACTGTTTTTTTTTCGTCAATGGTACAGTAATATCAAAATGAGCTTATATTCAGGTAGAAGCAATAATCTCATTTTATTTTTATTTTATTTTATTTAGAAGTATTCTTGAGCCAATTATAAATCTTCACCAATATTATCTGTATATTTATCTACCGGCACAAAATATATGAAAGTTATGGCAAAACCAAGAATCCTTTACGAACCTTGTAAAATAATATCTTTCGGTTCATAATTTTATTTGATTATTGAAAAGATCATCATTAACAAATGTTTAAAAATATTTACCAGGGTCAAAGGTTTCATCAATGGGTATGATGTTAGCAGAAGGCCAAGGCTGCGCGTATCCTTCCACAAGAAGCCCCCCTTCATATCCCGACACAGGGACGTATTCGACTCCAGTGGCGCCTCCTTGGCCCCCAGCGCCCCCTCCGCCGCCGGAAACATACTGCACCGCCCCACCACCGCTGTACAGTGTTACTTGCTGCAGCCCGTTCTACAAATAAAGTTAAATTAAATGTATATCTAACGCTTTTAAACGAAAGAAAATTCTACCTCAATAATTGGAATATATAAATGATATTTTGTTATGAATTTAATGACGTTTGTTCAAATACTTTACAAAAATAACAGGACTGTTATCCGACAGAGAAACAATATCATAAATTAGTATGTTTATTTTATTTCAAAAATTTTATTTTACTTAAGTTTAGAATAAATTAGTTTTACCTGCTGTGAAGGACTGGGTGGTTGCTCATAAACTGGTTGCGACTGTACAACTGGGCCGTAGAGCACATGTGGACGAGCAGCCAAAGACGACGATGACAACGGAGGGTCTCGGTACAGTGGTGGTGGAGGTGGAGATTCCTCTCCTCGCCCGTACAGTGCTAATAACTCTTTCCCACCATAGCTATACCCTGCCGTCGAGTACCCGCCCCCGGCCGCCGTCCCCGGCCCGTACTGAAACCCCGACACTGATGTCACTGGTTGCAACGGCGCATATGAAGATCCAGGTCGCTCATTATCCCGCGATTCATACTTCAACTGCTGATAATGGGCTCCTAGATCCGGAGGTTCCAACGCATAACCGCCTGAAGGAGCCCCTTGAACTCCCGCTGCCTGTTCTACGTATTGCAGCTCCGCTTCATCGTATCTCGGTGGGACGCGGTACGTGGCGGTGGGGGGCGGTCGTTGGTTGCGGTAGGGGGGCGCTCGGGGTGTCGGTGACGCTCGGTATTGCAAGTATCGCTCATGCTCGGCTGCCACGTGATCATACCGCGCGTATTGCTCAGGGTCTGCTTGAATGTTTTCCGTCGGCTCGTGTTTCACATCGTCTATTTCCTCCGTTATCTCTCCGGTAGCCGTGATGGTCCGCACGGTCCGTCGCGTGATCACGGACTGCTGTTGTTGCTCGTCACGTGATGTTTCATGCTTTACCAACTGCAGTGCCTCTTCCTCAGCTGCCTCTCCGTTTTGCGGCACCTCCCCCTCCTGAATAGGTTCCTGTTGCTCCTCCATTGGCTGCTGAACTGGCGACTCTTCCTTCATAGTCTAAAGGCAAGAGAAATTTTACTTGATACGGGTGTTACATGAATGAAAATATATATATTTATCAGCTCATGAAAATACACTGAATAAAAAACGCTGTTTGAGCATAATGCATGCGGTGTATAATGGTAACTAACTTGGCACAATGTTGTAGGATGCATTTATGGCACGTAGGTGATGTATAAGAAATTAATATGATTGCGGCTAATGGATGATTAGACTGACGCTAAGACAGACAGACTGACAACAACAAATCTATATATCTATAGTTCGGTTATATTTTAGTTATCAAGGAAACCCTTAATAGGTTTAGCTTTTTATTTAACGAATTATCCATATTGTGAGATTATTCTGCTGTTTCTTATTGAATTCCCACCAATTCTTATTGAAACTCTACGAGATGAAATGACTTGAATTGTGAAAAAATAAGTATCTTTTTTAGCTATAACTGAAAATCTATCATTCTATATATCAATCTATCATTTCTATGGGTTTTACTAGAGTACCAACGCTCAGGTCCTGGTCCTTATAGTCATTGCTGCATTTTAAATACTGTAATATTTAAATGAAATTTGTTATTTTATAATATGCGATATTTTATTCTATATTTTCCTAAAATGTAGAATAACATAACATAAGCGAACCAAGTTTATTTACACCGTCGTCGGCTGATGCGCCTGCGCCGCCCGGAAGTAGACTCGGCAAACATGGCGCCAACCGGATGTGACGTCGGCGATCTCATTAGGAGATCCGTGTCAATACATCTTATAAACCGCTTACTCTATGGTTTTTTAATAGATGATATGACGATGTCTGTGGTCTAGTGCATTGGAAAACAGTTTTTAGATTGGAGGTTGCGCTAAGGGCAACTCTACTTTACTGATAAATGCGCTTGTTATTTCGTATGTGTTGATGTTGTGTACTTGTAGAATAGATTAGAAAATACTATTAAGCACATCTAAAATTCATATTGTCAAAAATACAGCTACATAAGCAAAAGTACAGTGTGTTATATTATACCCATATGAGCCCCTAAGGGCTCAAGACTACCCAGAACAACTTACTCATTAGTCTACCGAGATGACTAAAGTGCGGTTGACTGACTAAAAACCTAAGTGGTTGTACGCTAGCAAATAGCTGGAGCGGTAAAGATGCAGAGTACACGTATGACTAATAAGAGCAAGTTTAAACTACTCGCCTGTCCCTTTCTTACACACGGTGCGCAAAACTGGAGCTAATGTTGACGCAAGTTAATTTAGTCTGTGTAAGTTGTCGGATCACAGTCCACAGCTTAATTTGCATGCTATTCGTGAGTTACCTTTGTGGCTTGAATAGTATTTGTCGGAAACGTTATTTTATTAGTATAATATGTGTATGTATCTTATAATAATATTATATATTATAAGATGGAGCTGCGTTGCGCGGGTGGTTCGCTTCGATGATATGCTCCGAACCCAAACGTAACGAACGAAATATTTACGATGCAATATAAGCATAAACCCGCACAAGTGCTTTAACATGCGCAAGCTTCATCCGTGGACTAGGTTAAGTAGATGACCATCTTCTGAATATGGATAAAAATATAAACGTTGAGTCAGTGTCTCATACCACAAGGTATATAGGTTGTATATGACGTTAAATATATATTGTTAGTTTGTCATTTTGAACGACAAAAAAGCCCACAAAATTGTCTTTATTCATATTAAAGCAGCTTGTATTTTTAAGTCTTTCTAATTTTATTGGTAGACCCGAGACTATTGTAGACGTTTATTTTATAAATTAACGGAAATTAACCACAAGATTATTTAACTAATTATCGTTTTGACGACGAGTTAACATTTTGTGAATAAACTATTTTTTAGCGGATAAAATTAAATTAACAATATTTGTAAAAGCGCTCGACGCCGGCGACGGAAGACGTTGTGTCAACGGCACAACGAACAAACATGACGCGCACGCGACTCTAGCACTTTCTACTTATAAAATACGAACCGTTTTCCCATTTCACTGTCTCAATCCAAACAAAATATATTGAAGTGAGAAATATGAACTTTATCGCATTTGAAAGAAAGTAGATTTTCCAGTGTTTTTGATAGTTTCCGCCTGCACTAGGCCTAAGCAAAGTTAGTAATTTTATGGTGATCTGTTTACTCTCGCGGTGATAACCGCTTAGAGGTGCGTAGCAGTTGTTTCATCGCACCTCTTTTCGTACTTTAGCGTTTTGTGAACAATATATTCGGAAATAAGTAGGTCTAAACAATATATAAGAGCAAGTTTATTATTAAACTTAATAATTATGGGTATATGTTTTATTATTTAGGGAATCGGTTAATTTTAAGACAAATGCCGACATGTAATTAAATGATCGACTTACAATGCAAAGCCATAAAGTTATCAACATTTTGGAATAAATTTCTTCTCATACCCAAGACATTATTCTAAAAGATGCAGTCTCTTAGGACATAAAATCTCCTATTATTTGTTTTACAGTTTGTAATCACGAGTTCGGGCACATTAAAATAAAATTAATGAGATTATTATAAACGGTTGCAATCAAACTTAAATGACAATATCTGTATTATAAAGGCGTTGAGTAATCTATTCACATACGTGTGAAAATTAATGAATAAATAAAGGATGAAAAAGTGTAAAGCGGTTGATGGAGAACCGAATAGCTTAATGACTCGTGAGTCAGAGTCCGAAAAGACCCGAATGGAAGACGGATGGACCAGAAGTACCGAATATGAGTGTGAGTGGCAGAAAAAGCATGACAGTAGAGTGAATGTAGTTGAGGTACAAATTTTTATGTGATCAAGTGAGAAAAAGTGTGATTTGTAAAGTGTCGTGTTAACTATGATATTGTAAAAAAGAAAGAATCTTAAGATGTTTTGAGGTTGGTTGAATAAAGGCAGGCGTCTGAAGTATGAAGAATAAAAGGTCTTGTATGGAAAGATTGATGGATGTAACACGATCGTCGAAAATGGCGATTGATAATCTCTGCCTTCCCCAATGGGAACTAATGGCGTGAGTATATGTATGTACCTATGTATGCATGTCTGAAATAAATGTAAAACGCAATTGATTTACAAATATATTTTTTAAATGGTCAAATAAATATATAATTTTTAACTAATCGAATATAATTATACATACTATATACTGTATATGATAGTCCAGTGGGTAGAACACCCGCCCGAAAAACAGAAGGGCGTGAGTTCCAATCCTGGGACGGGCCTACACCAATTTGTCTTTTCTAAAAGTCATATGTGTGGTTAATTTATAATGGTTGCTAACGGTGAGGGAAAACATCGTGAGGAAACCCACATGGCTGAGTTGTACTTAGTCATGTGACAGTGTATTCGTACAAAACGGCGATAGGCCTGCCCCCTATCACGTGAGTACACTGTCTAAGCAAAACGTGGGTACCTTCTCTGGAAACTAGATGGCGCTTGCCATGTGAGTTCAGGAGTATTGGTACCTCTGCCAACCCATTCGGGGATAAACGGTGTGAACGTTTATGTTATGTTTATGTTATGTATATAATTATACGTGATCAAACGTAGCTGAGTACATTCAGCATAGGAGAATAAAAAAAACATAAATAAGAAATATAAGAGGAAATAAAGGAAAGACATATATTATTTTTGGAATGCAGTTTACAAGTCTACTGGGATTTCCAAACTAGAATAGGCCTGTATCTTTAGAAACCAAGAAAATATTTAATTAAATGAATGAAAAACTTTGATTCTGTAACTGTTATGTACCAAGATCTCAAGCCTGACATTCACAATATTATGTAATGTATATACTGTTTACTGTGCGCAAAATGGTTTGTCGTATATACATATATGTTTATTAATTCATATAGTTAGTAATATGAGGAAACTTTTAATTGGCATTAAGTTATACATGTTGTTTAGCTATTAAGATATTAGGCTGTAAGTTTTCCGAAGAAAATAAAATAATATAAGACAACTGTATAAGCCTAATGAAAAAAAAAAACAATATTAAAACAGTGATTCGGCAAAAACATCATAGACGAAAAATTTAAACCTAACGATTGTAAGCTTGCCATGAGTGTATGTTATGTGATGAATTTTAAACGTTCTCAAAGTGCCTACCTACTTTATACGAATATTCACTACTATACAACGCAAACAAGGAGAGACAAGGCGTCAATATTAAAAGATCTTTAACCAATTATGGGAGTTAAGTGGGAACATAACATAACATAAACGTTCACGTCGAATATCCCCGAAGGGGTTAGCAGAGGTACTAATTCTTCTGAACATCACGTGACTTTGTCACCTGGTGTTCAGAGTACCCACGTTTTGCTTGGACAGTGTACTCACGTGATAGGGGGAAGGCCTATCGCCGTTTTGTACAAATACACTGTCACATGACTAAGTACAACTCAGTCATGTGGGTTTCCTCACGATGTTTTCCCTCACCGTTAACAAGCATGATAAATTAACCAAACATATGTCTTTAGAAAAGACAAATTAGTGTATGCCCGACCAGGGATTTGAACTCTAGTCGCTTGCACGTTTACCGGTGTTCTACCCATTGAGCTATCACGTCGTTTTTAAGTGGGAAATAGATTGTAAAATATTGGTTCTTGATTGGTCTCCAGCAACATCACTAAAGAATCACTTTGAATCCTCTAAACCTTAAGTCGCTTCATTCACCGTCCACAGAAAATAGTGCGTTATTGCTAATAAACCAAAACTCAGTTTAATAAAACTACTTGGGTTTCCTCACGACGTTTTTTCCTAACCCTTAATGATCTTTAGTAAACTACTTATATAATATAACTGAATGAAATACCTATTTGTTATATCGGCCTATTCGAAATAATCTGTATTGGGGGTACTGCTTAGGGTACACTTATCTATCAAGATTAAAGATTTTCTATTATTATTTAAGATTATCTACTAAGAAGATAAAAAATGTTCTGACAGTTTTACGGCTAAAAAAGTTTCAAGAAATTGTTTCCGACAACCTTTGGATGTTAAGGTGAGTTAATTTTAATATATGTATAAGTATACCTATAGGCCTAAATATACGGTACAATGTTTAATTTTTCCTACTGAAATATTCCATACTTTTAAGTTTGAATTACGGTTTAGTAATAAAACTACTCTTTTAAATGAAAGGGGGGTAGCCGAAACATTGTGAAAGTTTCAGTAGAGTACTAGAAAGTAGATTCATCTTCCATGTAATTCATAAAGTTTTTACCAGCATGGGCGTATTGCACGTAAAAGTTTAATTGATATTCAACCCGAAAATAATTAATTTTACAAATAAGAAAATGATATCTATTTTGATACGTAATGCCTACTTTAAAAGAAAATTACATCTTTACTGAAAAGTAAGAAATATTTTTTTCAGCTCATGCAATGAACGGAGCTTAATAAGGATATATGTTTTTTTTAATGGTCATTAAATATTCAGTTTTGACTACTTGTTTTTGTTTCCGATTGTTTTTAATTATTTAAAACACATTAGTTTAATGGTTTCCTTTGTAAATCGTCCTGAATTTAGTTAAGCACATATCCTGGATTAGTTTTTCATATTAGTGTAATGTTAGCTATTTCGCACATATATTTTAATACTTTTTAAATTATTTTGACCATATTAATAAAATTCTGAGTGACGATGCCTTGCTTAGACGGAGTTGTTGACAGACGCCGCAATTTAAAAAATAGGTTACAATAAGTACTACAAAACATGAACAAATAGGAGCATTCATATCTGTATAAAGTTGGATCTAATCTAGATGGTAATTAATGCTTAAAAACACATGGAGAAAAACTATTTATTTGTTCTGTTTAGTTTAAAATATAAATGTTATCATTTCACTAATCATTTGGTTTAATGAATCTCTCTCTTTATATATTTTAAAATTTGTTCATTATCTACGAGATATCATTGAAGAGGAATTACTGGGCCTAATCTTTTTAAACTCTAAGCCTAAAGTATATTTTGCAATAACATGAAAGATATCGTAAATAATGACACAAATATAAACACAATGATATGGCATTAAATTAAGGAGAAAAAAAATACATACAATTAAATTTTGAATATATAAGAAATTGAGAACATATATAACATAACACACTGAGGAGAGTAACTTAGAAGATGAAAAGAAAAATAAATAAAATAATTACCAATAAAATCTGTAAGATATATCGATCAGCAAACAAAGGCGTTTGATAACGATGAGTTCATCAAACTGCGCTAACGCACACAACACTGAAACTTCTACGAGGACAACTTTAGAAAAAGACTTTTGACCAAAAACACGTCATTGCAACTTTTTAGTACATTAAGTATGTGCCTCACCTGAGAGGTGTTTCGCGTCGACCTTTCAGATACTTTGTACCGCAGGTGTGAAGTACGGGAGGAGCGGCGCGGGGGGAGGGGAGGAACCCGCGCGCTGATTGGTCCGTCTGACCCTCCCCGCGCGCCTCCGTACCCCTTTCAGCAACCACTCCATTTTCACGCTACGGTGTAAATATAATGACTACGAATTATTACGCAAATGGCGTAGCACAGTAGCCAATATTAAAAGGTCTGGCCTCGTAGAAACATTTTTTCGATATGCACACTTTGGTAGTTTTTGTACAAAACGTTCACATTTATTTGAAATCAAACAATAATAATTTTATTTAAAAAACACTTTAATTAGTTCTGGGAACATTTTCAACTATAAATTAAGATGGATTGGTAATTTAAATGTCACGGGTCATTTTAATTCGAAAATACAACAACACAGTCCACCAACTGGTTTTAAAGAATAATCGCAACTAACTGGTACTTTGCTGTATATTTATCATTTCATATTAAGTACATGATATGCGCTTGATATGATTAGATGAAATTGATTCCAAATACTTACTCCCTCTTCCTTCTATTCAAATATTTTTATAAATAATAAACCTTTGTCCATTTGTCCTAATGGTGGACAACAAACACTTAGGATTAGATTCCCCACCATCGACTATAATATATCTTAAAGATAATTTAAAATTTCCACAGATACCCCTCTTTTCATTTGGATTAACAAACTCGTCCCAGTTTTTGTTAATCTAATTAATTTGAACTTTATTCTTTTCATCATATTATCTGAATTTGCAAACTGCGTTATTTATTACAGTATAAAATATATAATCTCCTGAAATCCGGCGCCAGCAGGATTCGAACCCGCGACCTTACAGTACTAAACTTACCGCAGGTCACAAGTTATCACATACATACCCCGTAGCATGACACGTGTGAGAGCGGGTTCGTCATGGAATAAGAAAAAAAAACCACAAAGTGTTTTGAAAATAGGGACACTGTACTATTATTTGATCTAAAGCTAAATTCACACGTGTACTCAGTGTTACTGTACGCAAAGGTTGATCAGAATTCCAGTTTTCTATTAGTTGATTTTGGTCGAAGATACTTAAGATACTTATTGCTGTTTAGTGTCAGCTTAGAATAGCACTACCACATTTCTTCCGGTGGGTGTACGTAAGACGCGACTAACGGTATTGGGGCTTTTAAGGGATTTTTGGGCGATGCGGTTGGAGACCCATCACCAACAACCTTTATTTTACCATCTTTTCCCCACGCAACTCAAAAGTGGCTGAGGAATTTCTAATTCCCTAGCTCTGGCTACCCCTTCTAGGGATTTATAGCCGTGAGTATATGTATGTATGTATATATACTTAAATGTGAAAAAATTGTGAAGAGGTCTAAGTCAAAAGGGTAATAAAATATGGCCTAGTAAAATGTATATGGTATTTTTTTTGCAGATAAAACTAATCATGTTTCAGCTGTAAAAAAAGTAAGCTGTTAAAGAATTTTTCTGATCCTGAAATTCTGGCCACCCCTTTTAGGGATTTATCGCCGTGATAATTGTGAATCATTTTATTTTTGTAACATTTTGATCACGATTTGTCGATATGATAGCGACAGGTAGAGTGAAGTGCGGCTCCTATCTTATCACGGATTACTTGAGACATCGATTACCACTCATTCCACACACACTGAAACAGGAATACGTACACAAATATACCTAACCATTAACACACGTCGAGTTGATGTGACTTTTATTGTTATCAACAAAGAAATAACTATGTGCTGTGTAGTGTCGGCTTAGATTAGCAATACCCCAATTCTTCCGGCGGGTGTACGTAAGAGGCAACTAACGGAATTGGCGTTTTAAAGGGATTTTTGGGCGATGCGGTTGGAGACCCATCACCAACAACCTTTATTTTACCAAATTTTCCCACTTAACTTTCTAAAAGTGCCTGAGGAATTTCTGATTCCTTAGCTCTGGCTACCCCGTTTAGGGATATATAGCCGTGAGTATATGTATGTATGTATCAACTCTGTCTATCCTATTTTGGGTTGTATAATAGTATATATTCGTATAAAGTAGGCAGGCACTTTCAGTAAGTTTAAAATTCATTACAAAACATACGGCAAGCTTACAATCGTTAAGTTTAACATTTTTGACTATGAAGTATTTGCTTAATCACTATCGGTGAGTCTGGCGCGAAGGGTTAAAACTTTTTACAAAAAAGATCCCTGTTTTTATAATTGTTTTTTTTTTCATTAGGCTCATACAGTTGGCTTCTTCATGTTGTTTTTGAGAAGTTGATTTGAAAAACATACCCTTTCTTTTTATGATATATTTTACTCAATATTTGTAAGCTATCGATAGGGTTCTCTTCCCCAATATAAAAGCTTACTACCTACCCCTACCCTAATTTTATTGTATCGGGCTCCCAGTTCCCAGTTGCTTCGGGTTTACTTTATTAATCATACAACTGAAAAGGTGATTGTTTTTGTACTTATTTGTGTCTCCGTCATAGAGCTATATAAGTCTGTATTTGCTCGGACAGTTACGTTCAGTCAGGCCATAGAAGGGCGAGGCGCCGCGCACCCACACATGCATGTCTTATCTGGGCTTGTACACACACATGTTTATTCAGTACATTTACGCTATGAATCATTTTCTGGTGAATTTGCTGGTTGTGTTGTCATTGAAAATGGTTTATAATGAATCGTTATTGCGTTTTGGCGGCTTAGTTATTGGTGACAGAATTTAACTTTATTGATTGAAGTTTTACCTTGCAGTCGAATTATTCCAACTGTATTGGAACTATACCAACTTGTGCTGGAATTATACCAACTTTTTTTGTAGGACTCAAAAGTAATATCTATTTTCAAAATAAGAAAAGAAATTTGTATCTTGAAAACACGTTACACGTTATGTGCATATGCATAGTTATATCATCATATGTGCATGCAAGATGTGATACAATCTCAACAAAGCATTCTTTAAGATTTATATACATACATACATATACTCAGGGCTATAAATCCCTAAAAACGGTAGCCAGAGCTTTGAAATCAGAAAACTGTTTAGCCACTTTTGTAAGTTATGTGGAGAAAAGATTATAAAATAAATGTTTTCGGTTATGATATGAGCCTCCAAACGCATCAAACAAAAAACACTTAAACAGAAAGTTTTGAGAAAAATGAATTATTTTATTTACGGCTTTAAATCCCTAGAAGGGGTAGCCAGAGCTAAGGAATTAGAAATTCCTCAGCCACTTTTGGAAGTTGCATGGGGAAAAGATGGTGAAATAAAGGTTGTTGGTGATGGGTCTCCAACCGCATCGCCCAAAAATCCCTTAAAAGCCCCAATACCGTGAGTCGCCTCTCACGTACACCCACCGGAAGAAATGGGGTAGTGCTATTCTAAGCCGACACTAGACAGCAAAATAAGATTTTAGATTTCTTAAATTATTAACGAAGAAATCATAATCATAACAGATTCACTGGTTGACATCGGCCTACCGGACGTTTTGTCCATATCTTGTAGGAAATCCTAGGAAAACTAGTTTCAACATGACAAAATACACACTTAAGAAACTATAATGATTTTATCCCTTTTAAGAAGAAGACTAACTTATAATTTTCAAAAATGTTACATTATGCACAATGCAAAGAGCATACGAAGATTGCAAATATATTTTGTTGATATCATGATTTTGATATCACACATTCTTATTGTAGAGAACTTATTTTTTATCAGTTCGACAGATCACACGCTAGAACCACTTGAAATGAGACATGCCACGAAAACTTGGAAATGTTTCAAATAAAATTGACAGTTTGATGTCTGTTTGGACAACAACAGTGATCGAAATATTTGAGAACATACATACTCACGGCTATAAATCCCTAAAACGGTAGCCAGAGCTTAAGAATCAGAAAACTGTTCAGCCACTTTTGGAAGTTAGGTGGGGAAACATACATACATATACTCACGGCTGTAAATCCCTAGAAGGGGTAGCCAGAGCTAAGGAATTAGAAACTCCTCACCTTTTGGAAAGTTGAGTGGGGTAAAGATGGTAAAATAAAGGTTATTGGTGATGATTCTCTAACCGCATCGCCCAAAAATATCTTAAAAGCCCCAATACCGTTAGTCGCCTCTTACGTACACCCACTGGCAGAAATGGGGTAGTGCTATTCTAATCCGACACTACACTGCAAAATACGTGTGGAAAAGATTATAAAGTAAATGTTTTCGGTTATGAGTCTCCAAACACATCAAACAAAAAACACTTAAAAAGAAAGTTTTGAGAAAAATGAATTATTTTATATTTCTTGCTTTTAGAGGAGAGTGACAACGATTAAAATAATTATACAAAGAATGATTATTGGAAGTCGCGAAACATTGCAATATTGTAATCTTCTTATCATAATTTACCGAAATCATTTAAACAAATGGTCAGATAAGAGGTTTTGTGTTGTTACTAATAAAACAGGTGGTTGAGTAAGTTTGTAAGATTAATATGTTGTTGTTAGGTGTACGTGGTTTTATTTTAACCCTTTAACCAGTATAGAATAATATAAAATTAATTTGAGCACTATTTGAAGGTAGATGAGGTTTAAATTATCGTGGCAACTTTTTTTCCTAGCGTGTTGGTTATCAAACTACAAATAAACAAATAGGTATTAAATTATGATTTGGCAGAATTATTGACTTCTTTGAATATTGTTCAATCGTATTATTAATAAGAGCATTAAAATATAGGATGAACTCTATATTTGTAATAAAAACAAGTAACGTTTAAACCAATATTTATTTTAAGGTGTTGTACAATTTAATGTTGTTTAAAATTTAGTACTAAATCAAACAAAACTATTACAGATGAGCTTTAGGCATCTTTCAAAGTTAATCTTTAATTGTAAAGACTTTATAACCCTTAGATAAAAACAATAAGAAGAAGATGCGGCAACCTCTGCCCGCGCGCGGTCCTACTAAACTGAGTACAATGTACTTGGTTTGCTTCAGTCGAGTTTAGTCCGCTACAGGGGCTGGAAACTTCCTTACATCCTCACTTTGTGATTTTTAACAGCGCCTCTATTGCAGTTCCACCTGAACTTATTAAAAAAGCGCGCCGTAATTTGCTTATTCATCAATAGATGGCACTGTTGGTAATTCCTACATCGCGGTATGATTTCTTCTTTATTAGAGTATATAAACGTAAAATTTTACGAAATATTGTCATAAGGAAAATTACGAAGAGCGGCATAGAATCGTGTCTACTTCTTCGACATGTTTTGTTTTTTGTTAATACTATATATTCTTAGCCATACAGACAGTACAACGAAATTAAGGCGCAATATACTATAATAGTGTTGCCGGATAATCGATTATGCTCACCCAAAATAATCTAATAATCGATAGTATTATCGATACTATCGATTATTAGATTATAATCGAAGAACGATATAATCGATTATGATCGATTAATCGATTATAATTGAAATGTAATCGATAATAATCGATATAATCGACTAATCGATTATAATCTAATAATCGATTAATTGATTATATCGTCATTAGATTATAATCGATTAGTCGATTAATCGATTATAATTGTAAATTTTACACACTGTGATAAAAATAGAATAAATAAAAATATAAATGATTTTATCGTAGATTGATCGATACATATATATACTCACAGCTATAATTTCTTAGAAGGGGTAGCCAGAGCCAAGGAATTATAAATTCCATAGCCACTTTTGGTGGTTTAGTGGGGAAAAGATGGTAAAATAAAGGTTTTTACATAATAATCGATAGTAAAGATTATATTTATATAATATTTTATATAAAGTTTATGTATTGTATTTTATATATATTGTATTTTTATCACAGTGTGAAAAATTTACAATTATAATCGATTAATCGACTAATCGATTATAATCTAATGACGATATAATCGATTAATTGATTAATAGATTATAGTCGATTATATCGATTATTATCGATTACATTTCAATTATAATCGATTAATCGATCATAATCGATTATATCGTTCTTCGATTATAATCTAATAATCGATTATATCGTTCTTCGATTATAATCTAATAATCGATAGTATCGATATAATCGATAGTATCGATAATACTATCGATTATTAGATTATTTGGGCCTCATTTGCATAATCGATTAATAATCGATACACAATCGATTATCCGGCAACACTAACTTATAGATATATATATATATATATATATATAGGTGATTAAATTGTAGCAGAAGTTCGGGTGGAATGCCTCGAAATGGCGATAAGTTTGCATTATAAACTAGGTGACATTAAAATCCAGCAAGTTGGCTCTCTATATCCAGTGTATTACTTTACTCTATGGTCCGCTACGATACTTCGACTCGACGAGCTGACATAATCTTTGACATCGAAATTAAAATTTTCATACAATTCGCGCTTAAAATGCCTGGCTGTGCCTTTATTCAGTGCACAAATCATTCAAGGCGTAAAAACAAATCACAGGGAATCACGTTCCATGCGTAAATACACCAAAAATATATTTACAAGCAAAATATTATTAATTTCGGCCATTTTATCCTTGAAATCTGACATGTTTAAGTGACAGAGACAGACTATACGAGCCCATCGCTCTATCTTTATCTTTGCGTCATGTCGTGTGTGTTCGTATCAGTTCTTAAGGATGTAGTGCGGTGTGGTGATAAACCGATAAGGCCCATATTTAGTTGACAATTTGTACGCTCACGCCGCATCTTCTTCTTTTATTTTTATCTAAGTTATTATACAAACATTTTCATTTCTTTTTTAATTTATGGTGTTATAAGTTCAAAAAATACTTAATACATATACACTCATAGCAATAACAATGTTATTTTAACATTTCTATTTTATTTACAATCGAGCGAAGCCAATGGCAATAGATGGCGAGTTGGTTATCAAACTACAACTAAACAAATAGGTATTAAATTATGATTTATAAAACTCATTAATTAATAATTAGAAATAGTACAATCCAGCACAATAAATCATATCACTTTGTTAGTTGGAAATTTATACCTAAAATCCATGTTTACTGAGACCTTGAATTGCATAATACAAGAAAAGATTCATACATTCATACATATTGTCTTGCCGTTAGTTCCTATTGGGGTAGGCAGAGACTATCGATTGTCACTTTGTACGATCCTGGCAACCCTCTCTAGCTACATTCACATCCATAAATCTTTTCATACATGCTCTTTTTTATTCTTCATACTTCGGACGCCAGCCTTTTTAAGCACATTTTCTACTTCATCCAAATGTGTCTTACGAGGTCATCCTCTACTAACATTACGTTCCACATTGGCTCCATAGATCTCTTTCACCAATTTACTGTCATTCATCCTCTCTATATTTTTCTTACAATATCATCTTTTACATATCAACTTATAAGTAATATGATATAAACGGAGTGGATTGCAGACGCAGTGTGGGGTGCCCTCCAGCCCGCTGGACCGACGACCTAAAGCAGGTGGCCGGGAGTGGTTGGATGAGGCTGGCCGAGGATAGGAAGAGGTGGCGCGCCATGGGAGATGCCTATGTCCAGCAGTGGACGAGTGTGGGCTGATGATGATGATGATGATGGAGTGGATTGGGTGCGATGATGATTTTCCCTCACGATGATTTTCCCTCACCGTTAATAATTTTAATGAATAACAACACATACGGCTTTAGATAAAACATACATTCTATCACAAAGGCCCGATTCAGAATTTAAACCCACACCTTCATGCATCTGAGGCAGCGCTCTTGACTAAAATTTTCAAATTTAAATTCAATAAAATCTCGTAAATTTATATTATTTATAAAACTTTGATACTTGGCATTTTAAATAGGTCACACGGAGTCGTGATATTCCGTTGAATGATAAAGATTTCAAATCGTAGATAAAACGTAACAAACACACTTGTGTTGTTCAAATGTTTTCAGAGAATCAGTACAACTTTGATCACATCTTGAATATATTTTGATAAGGAGGTTATAGTTGTAGTTCCATTTTGTCGGTTGTAGTGCCGGCTTAGAATTTCACTACCCCTTTCTACATACGGGTGTCATAAGAGGCGACTAATGGTATGGGGCTTTTTAAGTGTTTTTTTGGCAATCCCGTTCGATCCATCACCTTCCAAATATGGCTGATGCACTGGCTGATGCACTGGCTACCCCTTTTTGGGATTTATGGTTCTGAGTATATGTATGTATGTGTAAATAGTGACTGACAAAATGTAAAGGTTGCTAATAACATCAGCTTTTGTCTTAGGGCCAGAAATAAACCTCATTTTATTTCTTTAATTTGGTTTTAGACGTCAAACCGTCTACTGTTTGACCTGGAAATAAATTTCTTAAAATCACCAGTTCTCCACTGCCTTTGTCCATCAGAAACTTGGGACTTTCACTAAATCATCGGTCAATTTTTCGGAGACCTAACTACTGCGTCATCTAATACAAGACCCACCCACTACTGTACCATTAAGATGTTTAATTCTCTATTAAATTATACATTCATTACAAGCCATTGGTTTGCTACTCTAATGTACAATTCTTATAAAAATGCCATTGACATTGTGTTTGTACATCTGTTACCTCTTTATTTTCGTGGCTGAAATGTAAAAAAGTGAATTTGCCCCTCTAGTGTAGTGTAGGGTCAAATTTATATTTCTGCATCTTCTTTGTGGCTTTGTATTGTTTAGAGACCTATTGTCCAAACAACCCGAGATCCACTCTGTTAAGTGACTGAAGAATAGTAAATTGTGAAGGTTACATATACATTTACAACATTGGTATGCAAAACACACTAACTCTAAAAATAACTATCATACTCGTAGATTGTATGAATCTTATTAGAGAAGAGAGTTAGTGGAATCGACTACAACTCAATTATTAAATCAGATAAGCCTTCCACGTTGTTAAATACCAACTATCTGCTCAAGTTATCTCCACTTTCCCGCATAATGTAGTTTGAATGAGAAGTTCGTATCAAAGCATGTTTACTACAATGTTAATCAGCACATGCAGCGTAGATTAGGACACGATAGTTAGCAGAGCGACGACCCGCGATACTGTATCGTCTCCACGAGATACTGTATCTAGCTATCCAACGGTAATTATCTTAGAACATTGATATTATTATTATCTAGAGATAAGGACGCCAGCGACCTCTGTGACCCGTAACAATCTGGCAGGAGCGCCCCGAGTCCGTCTATAGCTTTGTGTACATTAAGCGATATCAACGTGACCGCTGAGCAAACACACATTTTTACACCGCGACCTAAACTTTACACTGCCTTATTGTCACTCCCAACTAGGGTGTACGCTAGGGCGATACTGACGTCATTGCTATCTGCAGTGAGATAATGAAGATACCATCCTCGATACGATGTAATTATCAGATACAGCACCAGATTTGATTACGAAGAGCTCCTATCTCATTATGAGGTTGCAAGATAAACTATCATGAAAGAGTTTACGTGTCTCGTGCAGGAGTCAACTGTGGCTAGTGGAGAACATCGGATGTCCTGTGGTGTAACCCGAGTGGAATATTACAAGAAATATATGTGATGTGTGTAATCCAGTTTACATCAGATATGAACGATACATCGTTGGATTATTGACAGTTTGCTCGTGATCTTATCAGTTTGTTTTTTATCGAACCATTTTAGTGAAATGTAATAAGAACGAGGGCCGCGAGGAGGAGCGGGGGAGGGGAGTGACGCACTGATAAGCCGCCATTTTGTTTTACCAAGCGGATATTTTTAACATCGTTAATCATGTCATGTACCTTACCTACTGCCTGAGAGCTATGTAATGTTTTGTCGAGTACATTTACAGTAATAATAAAACGCGAGTTGATGTACAATTGACAATGTAATGATGAAATAAATATTTTGAAGTTACGTAATAATTTTTGTACACAGTCACAACCGAATCTTTAGTTATATATTTAGCTAGTTTAGCTTTATTTTAGTTAACTAATTTCCACTTCAATTTTATTGCTAGAAAATCCCTCAAAATAATAAAGTCTGTTCCAAAGTAGATACAAGTACGTCTGAGTTTCGATATTGGAAAAGTTTGCTTAACTTACTTTAGACATCTTTAAGAAAAACATAATCACAGTAATCTATTTGAAAAACACTAACCGCAACAGAGCTAGCCGATGTTTAGAAATTCTATAATTTCAATGGATTGCTCCGATGTATTTAAAATAAAAATATGTGAGTCGAATGGATAGATTTTTATATGGGCTATGCAGGATGCGTATAATTTGCGTGAATGCTCAAGAAGTAAATGACAGGCGATTTGCAATTTATAGATTACATACCTTACTACAAGTGATCGGAATGATATAGTTATTATACATACACACATACATATACTCACGCCATTAGTTCCCATTGGGGTAGGCAGAGACTATTGATCGCCACTTCGTACGATCCTGACAAACCTCTCTAGCTTCGGTTACATCCATCAATCTTTTCATGCATGCTCTTTTATTCTTCATGCTACAGACCTGCCTTTTTGAACCCACTTTCAATTTGGTCTCAAGTGTGTTCTCCGTGGTCGTCCTCTACTAACATTACCATCCACACTAGCTCTATAGATCCCTTTTACCGATTTTCTATCATCCATCCTCTCTATGTGCCCAAACAATCTCAACATTCCTTTTTCTTACAATATCATCTTTCATTTCTCACTCTAGTTATTATGTCAGCATATTTTAATGGGTTGGTTGGTGTGCCATGCAATGGTTGCGTGTGAGAGTTATTAGGATAATATGAGGCAAAAGAGTAATTGAGAATGGTGAAGAAGGACTTGGAGAGGAGTCTTTGTGTTAACACATAAACACTAAACACTGTTAAACACTTAGTATAAACTTTTTAATTTTTTGCCGAGTACTGCAGGCTCAGAATATAAATACGAGTAAGAGTATGGGCTTTTTAAGTGGTTTTTGGGTGATGCTTTTTTTCAACCATCTTATCAATTTCCAAATGTGGCTGAAGAGTTTCTAGCTCTGAAACTCTAGCTACCCCTTTCTAGGATTTATGGCCGTGAGTATATACATATTAATGAATGTATGGACTCGCGTTGGTACAACTTGTAATTTCGTCATGGCTTTAGCGTCACAGGGCAAAAGTTTAGCAAAAGTTGAAAAAGAAACAGTCAAGGCTGAAGAGATTAAATGCGAATATCATTCAATTTTATAACCGACTTCAAAAAAAGGAGTGTTCTCAATTTGACCGTATATATTATAAAAAAAAATAACATTTAAAATTCGATCAAAGAAGAAGTTGCTTAAAAATGATGGCTGACTCTCAAATTAAAGAAATGCGGGCCGGACGGGTACTTAAATCTGCGATAGTTTGTTTGATATATGATTTAAGTAAAAGAAACAATAGACCATCAATAAATCGGTGGGATGAAGATTTGGAAGTAGCAGTTGGAGAATTGAATAAAGCTTGTGACCTAATTATGTTGTACTTCTTCGTTATTATGCTGTGTAGTGTCGGCTTAGAATAGCACATATTTCTTCCGGTCGCGGTGGGTGCACGTAAGAGGCGACTAACGGTATTAGGCCTTTTAAGAGATTTTTGGGCGATGCGGTTGGAGACCCATCACCAAAAACCTTTATTTCACCATCTTTTCCCCACGCAACTTCCAAAAGTGGCTGAGGAATTTCTAATTCCCTAGCTCTGGCTAGCCCTTCATGAGATTTATAGCCGTGAGTATATGTATGTATGTTAGTTCTTCGTTGTAGTTTTTATCCTTACCTAATTTTATCTTTAAGGGTTGCCATTTCCGACTACTTGTTCTAATATACAATAAAATGTTATTTGTTGAAAATAGTATTTTATCGCAAAACTTGTCAATTTTTATTAAAAACAGCCCGTTCTTTTTTTCCCGGTAAAGCTATTTAATCGCTTTACATCTGAAGAACTATCTTTTAAAAGACAAATACGTATGTTTCACTCAATAATTTTTTATATGTCTAGTGGAACTAGTGGTTATTTCAAAAAACAAAGTTTTATTTTACATACATACATACATATACTTACGGCTATAAATCCAAAGAAGGGGTAGCCATAGAAAGATTATGAAATTGCTTAGGCACTGTGGGAACAGCAAAGATATACTGGCCAGTACACCCTGCTGTGTACCAACTTAGAATTTGTATTTATGTTTAGGTAGAGAAACATTTCGATACCGCGATGTACGATTTTTTATGACGCTGCTAGTATGCGAGTGAGTTCGCCGTCTAGCGGTCGCCACAGTACTCCCCTCCTAGTCGATAGACGATATCGAAGAGTATCGTACCTGTTACCAATAGTAGAGAGGGACTAGTGTGCGAGCGAGTTCGCCGTCTAGTAGTAGAGTTTCGTGTGAGCAGTGAGGCAGAGTAGCGTGCCAGTAGATGCTCGGTCGGGTGAGTCGAGTAGTTTGGTAAGGTAAGCGAGGAGTAGAAGTTGTGGGTAGATTGAGAAATGTAGTAGAAAGATTCGTCATGTTGTTGTCGGGGTCACCACTGTGGGAACAGCGAAGATATACTGGTCGCCACTGTGGGAACAGCAAAGCTATACTGGCCAGTTCACCCTGCTGTGTACCAACTTAGAATTTGTATTTATGTTTAGGTAGAGAAACATTTCGATACCGCGATGTACGATTTTTTATGACGCTGCTAGTATGCGAGTGAGTTCGCCGTCTAGCGGTCGCCACAGCACTTTTGGAAAATACATACATACATATACTCACGGCTATAAATCCCTTAACGGGGTAGCCAGAGCTTTGGAATGAGAAATTCCTCAGCCACTTTTGGAAGTTGATTGAGGAAAAGATGGTAATAATAAATGTTTTTGGTGACAGGTCTCCAACCTCATCGCCCAAAAATCACTTAAAAAGCCCCTATACCCTTAGTCGCCCCTTACGATCACCCACGGGTAGAATTGGGGTAGTGTTATTCTAAGCTGACACTACACAGTAAAATTTTTTGGAAGATGTGTGGGGAAAAGACTGTAAATGTAAATAAATGATTTTAGTAATGGATCTCCAACCATATCGCCCAGGAATCACTTAAAGAGACCCAATACCCTGAACCGCCTGTAAGGAACACCCACGGTAAGAAATGGCTTAGTGTTATTATAAGCCGATACTATAAAGCAAAAAGTGTTATTTTATTTTATTAATAGATAGTCCCTCTTTATTGTTTTCGCTTAAATAACATTTAGGTCAGAACATACATACATATACTCACGGCTATAAATCCCTAGAAGGGGTAGCCAGAGCTAACGAATTAGAAATTCCTCAGCCACTTTTGGAAGTTGAGTGGGGAAAAGATGGTAAAATAAAGGTTGTTGGTGATGGGTCTCCAACCGCATCGCCCAAAAATCCCTTAAAAAGCCCCAATACTGTTAGTCGCCTCTTACGTACACCCACCGGAAGAAAAGGGGTAGTGCTATTCTAAGCCGACACTACACAGCAAAACATACATACATACATATTCAACAGTCAGAACATACATACATATTCAAATCCTGGGTCGGGCCTACTTCAATTATTATTAGATGGGCGGTAAATGCCAGGGGTTTCCGGACTGAGCCCGGCATGGAGGCCATTGTACGTGGGGGCCTACACCAATTTATACATACATACTTATACTCACGGCTATAAATCCCTAGAAGGGGTAGCCAGAGCTAACGAATTAGAAATTCTTTAGCCACTTTTGGAAGTTGCGTGGGGAAAAGATGGTAAAATAAAGGTTGTTGGTGATGGGTTTCCAACCCAATTTATCTTTTCTAAAAGTCATATGTGAGGTCAATTTATCATAGTTGAAGGTGAGGGAAAACATCGTTAAGTCAGCTTATTAATATATTTCATATAGATCACTTGGTTTTCATATACCTTTACAGGTTATAACTGCCTCCGTGGTCGCGCGATTATACGCTTGTCTTCAAGTACGGAGGTCTCGAGTTCGATCCCCGAGGAGGTAAAACTCACAAATTAAATTTGTAAGATTTAACCCAGTCTGGGAGGATATTGCAGGCTTGAATCACCTGATTATCCGATAATTAAGATGATTCCATGCTTCGGAGGACACGTTAAGCGGTCAGTCCCGGCTACTATTACGGTAGTAGTCGTTAGTCTGCCAACCCGCAATTGACCTGCGTGGTGGACTATGGCCAAATCACCCTATATAGGCTGGGCTCAAGTCCCTTGATGGGGATATATATGGGCTGTGAGGAATTTACAGGTTAATTCCGTGTTTAAAATCTTAAATAAACTTGATCAACATAGTGCCTTCGCGTGATCTCCGAACACAAAACTAAAACGAGAGTGGCAGGAACTAAAACTTCTGAATATCATGCGGCATTCTTGTTGTTCTTGGTGTTGGTGGTGCTGTGTAGTGTCGGCTTTGAATAGCACTACCCCATTTCACCCGGTGGGTGTACGTAAGAGGCGACTAACGGTATTGGGGCTTTTAAGGGATTTATGGGCGATGAGGTTGGAGACCAATCACCAACAACCTTTATTTAATCATACATACATACATATACTCACGGCTGTAAATCCCTAGAAGGGGTAGCCAGAGCTAAGGAATTAGAAATTCCTCATCCACCTTTGGAAATGATAGTGGGGAAAAGATGGTAAAAATAAAGGTTGTTGGTGATGGGTCTCCAACCGCATCGCCCAAAACTCCCTTAAAAGCCCGAATACCGTTAGTCGCCTCTTACGTACACCCACCGGAAGAAATGGGGTAGTGCTATTCTAAGCCGACACTACACAGCTTAATCATCTTTTCCCCATTTAACTTTACAAAAGTGGCTGAGGAATTTCTAATCCCATCTAGGGATTTATAGCCGTGAGTATTGTATGTATGTATTCTTGGTGTTCAGAAACCAATTGTTTCCTAAGACGGTGTATAGATAGTGTGATTACATTATAAGGAGCAGCCATCGTTTCGTACTAAAACATTAATCCCGTGATAAAAATTCTGCACTGTAGGTTTCAAGCCGATGTTTATCCCCACCGTGAACAACTTTGATGAGAAAACCACAGAGTCTTTAATATAATTTTCTGTTGTTTAGATCCAATTCAGGATTACACCCCTGCCTCCTTGCATCTGGATAGTACGTAGGTTGTTCAAAATAAATATAGATCATTTGCTCTCAGATATTTACTTTAGTATGCCACCCATGTTGGTTGATTTTTCAGTTAGTCTATAGTTACACATACATACATATACTCAAGGCTATAAATCTCTAATAGGGGTAGCCAGAGCTGCAGAATAAGAAATTCCTCACGGAGTGTTGCAAAATGAGCCAACGGCCAAGTTACGACTATTCCTCTTGAGGGACAATCATTGAAGCAACCATTCCATTAGGGAATTCACAGTTCACAGCTTTTTCAAGTGATAAAAATTTATTCCCTATTTGAGGGTAACTATAGAAATCATTAGGGCTTAGGTCGAGGCTGTACGAAGGATGGTCTAATAATTCTATGTTTTCTTGCTCTGAAACTCTTGTTCTGTGCGCGGATGCTAACATACATTAACCTTCTTTGTCCCTCAAGAGGAATAGTCGTAACTTGGCCGTTGGCTCGTTTTGCAACACTCCGTGAGAAATTTCTTATTCTGCAGCTCTGGCTACCCCTATTAGAGATTTATAGCCTTGAATATATGTATGTATGTATAACTATAGACTTACTGAAAAATCAACCAACATGGGTGGCATACTAAAGAAAATATCTGAGAGCAAATGATCTATATTTATTTAGAACAACCTTCGTACCATCCAGATGCAAAAATGTGTCGAATTTCGCAAAGATTTTTCTAATGCTGTGTCACTTTCTTGATTCCCAAAATTTTCAGTGCCATCCTCGTACACGATTGCTTCTGCAAATCGTCATCATGTGTGGAATAAACTCATGTAGAAGAAAATAAAAAAAATACAGTTATTATGTTGTACTTATATTTATTAACGTGTACTTTTTGTCACTTATTATATACACAATGTAAAATGCATTTAACAATATAAATTCAATCGTAAAAACTATGATATAAATAATGAATGCAACGTAACATAACACGATAGGCTTTTTGTATAAATTCATGTCTACTGTGTCACTGAGCAATAAATAATTTATTAAGACCTTCAAAGATCTAATTCCAATGTATGCGAATAGAAGATTTTACACATTAGTTTATCATCAAAAAATTCGTTTATTAATATAATTCCCATTCATCTACAAAGTCCACTATATTTTATAATATGAGATTTTGAGTAGAATATTTTAATTTGCGATCAAAATAATATGACAGTGAAGTATCACTAAGGTACACTGTCCACTGCTAGACATAGAAGTCCCTCAAAAACCCTTCACAACCATTGTTACCCACGGTTGTTTCGGCAAAACCGTAAGCATTGTGGTTCGGTTCTAAATGATTTGGTTACAAATAATTATACTACATGCTTCTGTTACCTTTTTTGTCTTCGTCACTCGCCCTAATAAGAACGGTCTATACTGAAGAGTACACAGGGGACTACGACAAAAAGGTATAATTCTAAAGCTCTGATAGGTTTTTTTGTAGAATCACGCCTTTTTAGATAAGTCAGGGTTGAGATGTTAATATTGATGTTAGTCTGTCAAAAGTTTTATATGGTCTATGATTTAATTAAATGCTCTAGCTGACTGACATGATATGTTTATATCTCATGTTTAATTAAATTTTTGGTCTTTGTAATATCTTTTCTACCCATAGTGAAAAGCTTTTTTTCGAAACAAATTTTGGTATATAATATTACAAAAAAAAAGAAACAGTACAGTTTCCTGTGATATTTTTATCAATAATATATCGCTTTTAAAATTATTATTCAGAAAGTAATTAATAAATTATATGGACAAAAAAGACATCGTCCTCGTTGTACTCTCAAAATGCAAACAAAATAAAAATTATACTTAGTTAATATAAATTTACAAATTTGAATTATTGGCTTATTTATATTACTATCAAAGTAAACAAACATTGATGTAGCTTGCAGTTGTAATTCATAATTCACTGTAACAACCTCAGACAAAGAAATATCTTTGCACTTATAACAATTAAAATATGATTTTGACAACAACTATCCGCTGAAGTGACAGTCGTTTTTGACAGAGCAATTTTTAACGTATTGACAATAAAACGATTATCATAATGTTGCTATTTTATAGACTTATAACATTGAAAAAAAAGTACAGTAGAGATAAGAACTCTCTGAAAAAAGTAAGCTTGTAATAAGAGGGAAAACAATGTGATCCGTATTCATTGCCTCAAAACAGATAATTGTTAAAAAGATAGAAAATGAAATGTTAAGTTTTTGAGCAAGTAAGGAATAGCAATGAAAGTAATAGGAAAAAACACAGAGGCAATATACAGACCCACTGTTGTTTAGTACTTATAAACTATAAGCTAAAAAAGAAATTCGATACTGCAAACCACAACAATGCTGGTTTATTAATGTCTAACTTATTGCGCATGAACTGATATTGGAATGTAAAAACAAGTCATGGAGTCACTTAAACAATTATTGTATAAAAGTCATATAACGACTGCCTAAACAAATTATTCGATCACAAGTACTTGTATTAAAACCAAAAAACTTACAAAACATACAATTATATAATCAGAATATATTTATTCAATTAAAATAATGTAACAATGAAAATTTATATATAATTTGGAATTCTTATTCTATTAAATATTACTATTACTTTTCTAATGTTTTATTAATTAATATACAAATAGAGCAATGGTAGTCACTTTATCTGTTTGAGCAGTCATTATATTATTATCTTTTAATAGTAACCAAATTTGTCGAAGCACAGTCTTAAGTTCGGTTGCTTCACTATATTAGTCTCTAATATAACACTTAAAAGTCATATATGGGGTTCTTAAACAGAATGCTTTGGAAACAGTCTATCAAATATAGTATTTGGTAACAATTGCATTTTGTTTGCAATAGGAACACAATATTAGCAATGTAATTAACTAATATAACAGCAACAATGACAATCAAATCGCTAATGGAGGAGTGACTTTCCTTTGAAACAGCAATTACAAGACTTATATAGCGCTAATTGGCAAGTGTAAAGGCATTCAATAGGAAAAAATAAATATAAAACGTATTATTATAATGTATTGATTGGGGAACTTTAATTAAATTTTGCTGATCTGACTTTTGTGATACTTTTTCTATATAAAATATTACAGTAATATTAATAAGAAAGGTCACTCCTAGCGCCCTCTGTGACTGAAAGCAGACTAAAATCTAAAATATGTTAAAGTAATTTTGTGACAAAATTGTGAAGGACTATTTAATCCAGAACATTCCGCGTGAAATGAGAAAGCCTAGTCTAGCTATATGTACAAGCTCTTTAACTGTACATCTCGTATTTGGTGAACTAGCTATAGCGGTCAGCTCCGCTCTTACTTACTAACTAAATTAATAAACTGAGATTCTATATATTATTCCGCGATTCATTCGTATTATGTTTAATTGGAGATGGAACGGGATCCCCGAGAGATTCCAATTTGTTCCGAGACCGCCCGCGCCTCGCTTATACTACTCTTGGTATAATTCAGTATTTCACTAAAATTTTAAAAAATATTTTTTAAATCCCTACACAGCAGATTTTGATACCGCAATTTTTTTTATTAAATTTACCTTAACATATGTTATCTTTTCAGACATATTTTAGTGAAATACATAAACGTACGAAGTTATAACTAATTATATAAAACAACGCATATTATGACAATTCTGAGAACACTCAGCCGATGGGTCTTATTCGAATAACAACAAATAGGTAGCCTCCATGTTAAGACTAGTCGATCTATTATTTCTTTGGATTTCAATTCTCCTATCTTACTAATAACAATTTAAATGTACTTTAATAGTTATTGAAGTTTGTTTAAATTAGCTATATAAAATTACAAATTAAAATCATTTCACATATCAATAACGCTGTGACCATAATTCAGCATAAATATCATAAAAGACCCATACAACGGTTATATAGTGCATTCCTAACCAAAAAGGTCACAATCGGTTTAATTGTGATTAAAGTTTGTGACTCGGCGTTCTATATTCACAATCGGCTGAAAAGTATTTTCATTTATTCTAATGCCTGGATAGGTGTAGGCTAGTTAGTGTGCGCGAGGCAGTCAGCCGGGCAGGTCGTGCGGCCGCTCGTGGTGCTCTATCTGCTCGTAGCGGCGCTCCTCCTCGTAGGCGAGCGTGTGTCCCGTGTGGGCGATGTGGGACGAGTGGGACGTGTGCGCCGAGTGCGCGGGCAGCGCGGCGTGCGGCGCATGCGCGGGCGGCGGCTTCTCCAGCTTGCAGCCCACGGCGGTCGAGAAGTAGGAGGATGGGTCCACTGGAATAACGAGAAATACGTCGACTAAATACATGTTTAACTAAATAATTATACAGTCCCACTTCTGAACAGAATACCTCTTTGAAGCTCCAAATAATCATAATCTCAGCACTCATATTAGTCCATACTGAGATTATGACTATGGGTTCGAATCGTAAAGGGGCATAGGGGATGATTTGGTCAAAGCCTGGTCTATGTATATTAGTAAGGTTTGATTTTAATAAAGTTTTGTAAGATTCTGGCAAAGAGATTGATTTAAATTTTTCAATCTTTTCATAAATACTTTTTTATTCTTAACACTTTGGACTGTCATTTTGAGCACTGTTTGTTATCCGTGGTCATATTTTACTAACATCAACTCTAGCTCGGTACATTTAAATTTATTTTACCAATTTGCTTTCATTAATCCTCCTTATGTACACTCATACAGTCCTTATATTTATTATCACATATTTTTATACTTATACTTACGGTAATAAATTCGTTAACGTCCACCCAGCATCGACAGTGCATTAGAATTAAAATTTATTAAGCTACTTTTCGAAGCCGAATGGGGAAAAGACTGTTGGTGTAGGATCTACATCACATTGCCAATATCACTTAAAAATCAATACCATTCGCCTCATACGAATGGCAGAAAGTTAGATATTACTTTACTAACTATTTCGTATTCTCAAGCTCTGGCTACCCTTTCTCGGGATATTTAGCCGTGAGTAGATGTATGTACTATACTAAACCGACACGAAAAGTCATATGTTTTTTTACAGATCATATTTCATAGCGCACCGGTCACGAATCTGTCAATGCCTTCGTCACACTTTCCATCCCTAGTGAACAAACTTGCGAGGAATACTAATTCATACGAGTACAATTGTTTTATTTTCTTACCATCCTGATTATTATGAAACTACTACTTTCATACTAATAGAATAAAACTGCGTTATACTTTTAAAGATTCACAGTTTTTGCAATTTTTGATTTTAATAAATTGCTCGTTGCCTGTTGTTTTTACAAAAACATTATTATTATGATATCAACCGTGATAGCCCAGTGGGTAGAACACTCGGTTATCGTGCAAACGACTAGTGTTCAAATCCTGGGTCAGGCCTACACCAATTTGTCTTTTCTAAAGACATGTGTGGTTAATTTATCATGGTTGTTAACGGTGAGGGAAAACATCGTGAGGAAACCCACATGGCACAGTGTATTCGTACAAAACGGCGATAGGCCTGCCCCCTATCACGTGAGTACACTGTCCATGCAAAACGTGGGTACTCTGAACACCAGGTGACAAAGTTACGTGATGTTCAGAAGTATTAGTACCTCTGCCAACCCCTTCGGGGATATTCGGCGTGAACGTTTATGTTTATGTTATGTTATGTTTATAATTATTATTGTTGACGAACGAACTGTGTCATGAAGTCTAGTAATAGGTTTTTAGTAGCTCATAAAGAAGTGGCTTCATTAATATCATATACTTTTTTACACTTACAAATACGTACTCATGACGTATATGTTCAACCAAATATCTCTTGATGTTAACGTAAGAGGTGCGAGGGGTAAAGGTTCTTCTGAATTTTAAAAGTTTAGAGTCTTTATATCATCTGAATTTTCCTAAAAGCTTGGTGTGTTTAGCTGGTTAATTGATTTTAATTATTTGTTAATTTGGCATGTCTTTAGGAAAAATACTAATTGAGCTTAAAAATTAAATATTCATTTCAATACACACAAAGTAGAGTAATTATGTTGAGGTCAGTTCTAGTTACATAAGATATAAGTCTAAGGTCTTTATTAAGTGTATTATTCGCTTATTTATCAACAATGTTAATGTTAAGAAAATATATCGCTTAGAAACAAAAATTACCAACTTATGATGGCATATCCTATATATTCGTATAAAGCGGCCAAATGCCCTATTAGGTAAACATTTTCCAGGCCACACGTTAGTACTCTAAACACAAATTGTATTTTTTATTGTCCAATGGGACCATTTAGAACAGTTTAAATGGTACGCATTATTTTAACTCTTGGGTATGGCTTAAATAGTAAGTGATATGTCTACTTATACATACAAACATAAAATGACAATAAAATGGTTTCAATGGTTTCATATACTCACGCCATAAGTTCCCATTGGGTAGGCATATACTTTCGATCGCTACTTCGTACGATCCTGACAAACCTCTCTCGTTTCGTTTATGTCTACTTATGTATACTTACAATTGCACAAGGACTCAATCTTGACCGCGGACGCAGCGTGTGCGATCTGCTTGCTCAGCGCGCGCTCAGACTTCACGCTGTTCTTGGGTTTTCGTTTCCGAGTCTGGAATTTAACATATATTTTTATTGAAAGAGTTTTTTTAAAAGTGATTATCCTATCATCATCATGGAGGCCATCAGTAAATAAATGAAAATTAAATGACAATACAATATTATAGCGAATCTGTATGGTGTTATAAATATGAAAGCGTTTAAGCAACGCTCGAAATTTGGGTAAAATAAAACCACACACACGCTAGCGCATTGCTTATTTTATAATATTTTTATTAACCTAATAACATTATATCATATTATTTTGTTTATACATTTTATAAAGCCTTTAAGTCCAAATCGCCTCATACGAAACCCGCGGGAAAAAGAGGGTTATAATTATTTTAATCCAACACTACGCGTTTAAGAAGGGAAAAGTACTATCTTTATCGATGCCTTGAAAAGACCTTTCATAATATTCATGAAGAATAATTAGAGAAACATAAATACATATACATACATACATACTCACACCATAAGTTCCCATCGCCTAAAAATATTATAAATGCGAAAGTTTAGATGTTGGATGTTTGTGTGTTTGAGGCGAAAAGGCTCCTCAAGTACATAATGTACATACATACATATACTCACGCCATTAGTTCCCATTGGGGTAGGCAGAGACTATTGATCGCCACTTCGTACGATCCTGACAAACCTCTCTAGCTTCGTTTACATCCATCATAATGTATATGAATGAAATTTGGCAGAACGCAAGATGTAACCCAAATTAAGACATAGGATTCTTTTCATCCCGGAAAAATTGATTAATAAAATATTTACGACTGATTGAACTAAGAGTACCGGAAAAAACGCCTAAATTTTTTTCATAAGCAAATTTGACAGTACAAAGTCTGTCGGGTCAGTTAGTATCATTATAATTTAATTTTCATTAATTTCCATTAACCTGTATGTTATCTTTCTTCATAGCCATAGGGCGGTTGATGCCGTGCAGCTTGTAGTACAGGCCGCACGCGTTGCAGACGGTCTCGCCCATCGCGTTGCGGCGCCACAGCGACGTGGTGTTGGTGCGGCAGTTGTGGCAGATCACGCCGTGCCGCCGCGCCACACCCTGTATACGCAACTAGTCATTTAGTCTTTATACTTAGCCGTTTGCCGGGCTACACCCTGTACATGCAACTAGTCATTTAGCTTTTATACTCAGTAGATGACTTACTAGGAAAACTACACCCTGTATATGCAAATAGTCATTTAGCTTTAAACTTAGCCGTTCTTCGGGCCACAACCTGTATATGCAACTAATCATTTAGCTTTTATACTTAGCCTTTGACTTCTTCAATCATATATACCAAAGACGCCGCACTCCATATAAAATCAACGCACAAAAGTGGACCCCGAGAATGACAATTTGTTTGACAATTAAATATTTATTTTTCTACAATTATCGACCTTAGCGCATTTTCTTAAGAACTATTTTTTATTACAAGATCTAGCACGTGACTGTTAGTAAAACAGTGCTTATCATATAAAAAAGCACTGTTTGGCCGGGCCGTTTTTCGTGCTTAGTTGGTGTATCTTTGGTATATATGATCAAAGATTGACCTACTAAGAAATCTTCACCCTGTATAAAAGTTATCATCTAGCCTTTATACTAAGTAGTTGACTTACTAAGAAATCTAGACGGCACGAAATCAGAGATAGCTGATTGAAAATGGTTTAAGGGCTGCCATTTGACTGCGTAGCAAACTATAGTGTTCTGTGTACAGCCACAAGCAGGTAGTTCGAGCTGCCAAACCTATTTAAGCAGTTAAGAGTGACATCTCGAGCAGCCGGTTTATAGTGACTTTCAAAATTGTGCAGAAATGTCCTGGCAGTCTTGCGTATTCTCAAGTCGATTCATGTCACTGTCCCTTCTGTCTAGATTTCTTAGTCAGTTTGAGCACTACTTCAAATTTGCAGTCTAATAAGCAAGAAAACTATAAGGCGTATTTTTCCCAACATTAGTCTACTGGGGCTCCTACCCCGTCAATTGATCAAAAAAATAGTAGAAAGGGACCATAGATCAAGGCTGATCTTACATTTTAACATACGTGTCTACACAACGTTATATATTTTATTAGTAAGTCAAGCCCATAGGGGTTTCAATGGTACTAATACTTCTGAAGATCATTTCTCATTTAATTTTTCTCTCCTAGTGTTCGGAGTACCCAACTTCAGTAGTGAAAGGCCTATTATTTGGTACGAGTACACTGTCCCACAATTAAGTCCAACTAAGTAATTTAGATTTTATTACAATGTTTTCCCTCACCATTGAAACCTTGACTTAGTAAAAGGCACATTGGGCCCCATTCAGGATTTGAACTCAAGTAGACTTCTAGCAAAAGTAAGATTAAACGACAAAACTGACATCATATGAAAAATAATTGTGTCAGCATTCATTCTATGAATAAAATTAATAAGCACTAAGCGATGCATGCAATATAAACTGTGTTTCCGTAAATGGAAAATAGCCTTAAGTTAAAAGATTTTATAAGAGATGTTGTCTTTGATGATGGATAGCTTAAAGAATCTTAAATCTGAAGGACTCCTTGTTTTAGAAGTACTTTCTAAAGCGTTTATGTCAGTATGAGAAAAAACATGTTTTTTCTCATTAATACTATACAGTACAAGCGATAAAATATTCGTGTTAAGAATACTCTTAAATACAACCTTACATTTTGTGCTCATTATAAATGTTTTTGTACAACTAGTAATGACAGCACTAATAACAATTCGCAAGATAAAAATATGGTGTCATTCAATAGGTTATCGCTTTTTGACTATTGGTAAAAAACCTTATTCGTGCAATAATATTTTGTTCTAGCCTCGGCACAATCGACCTTTGATAACTTTTTAACCAGGGCAATGTCAAAACCGCATAACCAAATATAATTTACTGTTTTTCTTTATTTCGCTATTTAAAATCGTATTTTTAAATAATTTAGTGAAAAAAAATGTTACCAACTGTGCAAGGAGTCCGTTAAGTTATCAGTTTTTAAAGCTTACCCTCGAAGTTAAAACCTTTTAACATGTGTGAGGCTTATTCCCAAATAACAGAACTTACCATTATAAGCGATGGAAACAAATTAAAAGCAAGCTTTTGTACTTTTAGAATCTTTGGGTAAATACAAATAAAGCTAAATACATATTTTTTGTTGAAGTTGAATTTAGAGCTCATTTTATCTTATTCTGAAGGACTAACAATA
The DNA here is from genome assembly GCA_963576735.1 of Bedellia somnulentella. NCBI lineage: Eukaryota > Metazoa > Arthropoda > Insecta > Lepidoptera > Bedelliidae > Bedellia > Bedellia somnulentella. The sequence continues at coordinate 19,687,157 of OY755172.1, forward strand.
CTCATAGTATATAGTATCAAATGATAAATCGTAAAAAATGAAACGATAGTGTCACTTTCACGTGAAGAACAAAACTTGCTTTCATAATTGTAAATAAAATGTATCTACAACACCTTTGTTAGTAATGAGTTATTCACCTTAAATTGCAATCCCGGCCGCCATGCAACAGCAGTTAGAGCGCCGGTTTCAGACGTGTTAGTATCCGTTACCCGCAGGCTGTATCGGTTTGTTAGTATTAGTGGGGTAGTTAGTAGGGAAATTCAAACAAAACGGGTGTATCGTGAAACCGTATGTCGCAACTTCGAAAACCGTTAATTTCAAAAGTATCGCGCAACTGAAATATTGTCACGTAAACTGTCGATAGCGACGTGAATTCCGCTGGCGGATTTCATAATATTGCCGCGAACGATAGCAGTACATTCCGTTGGCTCGATAATTAGGAGACATAGGATGTCACGATACGCCAGGGATATTGGTCGTCCGAGTGACACGTACCCCTTTCTTCTGTTTGTAGTCGGAGGGAGTAGCGGGGGCGGGCGCGGGGGGCGGCGCGCGGCCGTTATACAGCTTGTAGTAGTCCACGCCCGGCGCGCCTTCCGCCGCCACTGCAACAACACGTCATGTATGTACCGCGGGAGTGTCGGGCCGGCGGGCCGGGCCGGCGGGCCGGCGGGCCGGGCGCGGACTACCGGCGGGGACGTACGTTGTGGGGGGCCGGGGGCGCGGCGCTGCGCTGGCGGACGAGCCCGGCCGGCTGTTTCAGCGGGCGGTTGATGCCGTTCATCTTGTTGTAGAGGCCGCACGCGTTGCACAGGTAGTGGCCGGTGCCGTCGCGCCGCCACAGGGGCGTCTTGATGGCGCCGCAGTTGACGCACTCGCGGCCCTCCGACACCACTTCCACCATCTCCATCACTCCGGCCCTGTCCACTGCCCGACACGACCCGACACAGTTAACACTTCATTCGCAAACATATTTTTGGACTCCCACAAATTTAATACCAATAGGGCTCCTGTTGACCCTCAGTTACCAATGAGAATACCATTGGTTTCGTAGATATATAGATCTTCTGTAAATATTCCTATAGCATGGTTATAAATAGGAATCCTCAACAATATTGTTAGGTATTAAAATGCGTCTGCGTTGGAGTCTTGAAAAAAATACTTACACATATCACAATCGCCACTGCCTTTTCATGTTTGGAGTAGATTCAAATGACAAAGCATATAGCGCGTCCGATAGATAATTTTATTACAATGCTTGACCATTGAAATATTATAAACTAGTGGATCGTCCCAGCTTCGCACGGGTAGCGTTGTTTTTTTAAATATCTGAGGTTTCTTTCTTCAGTCACTGCTCAAGCATTGTGAAATTCAGCGCAATGTTTTCAATTTATTAAATATATAGCACTCCCTAAACAGTGTAGTTTGGTGATTTTGAATGCGCTTTAATGAACGGTTCAGTATTTCCGTTTAATAGCAAATTTTGGAATAAAACGCTATGAAGTACTTATACTAAATGCAATTACTGGCGCCATCTAGTATGTTATATGTAAATTAGTAAAGATTTGGTTTTGATCACGGGCGCGATGGCTTATTTTATGTATAATTTCGGTGTTTCTCTACCGATTTGTATGATTCTTTTTTTATTAAATAGGTAATAATGTAACCTTTTTTAAATTAGGGATGAGTGAGAGGTTTACAAACGTAAGAGTAAACAAATATAATCAGAATGTTCCGAACTGCTTAGCTATCAGGAAATACACGTGTTATTGTGAGTCAACCGTAAAAGATAGACATAAACTGTTGAGGATTTTTTTTTAGATAATTTTATGAAGAATATTTCCGTCATACATGATTTCTATGTAAGTTTAACCATTAAGGCTGCACACGCGACGGAAGCTTAAAAAATGGAGTAACTTCTCCCGTTTTCCCAAAATTTCCCAAAATTCCCCTTTACTACTCTGCTGGAAAGTATACAAAAACCTGCGCAGGAGTATGAAGAATAATTGTACCAAGTTTCGTTAAAATCCGTCGAGTAGTTTTCGTTTCCATAAGGAACATACAAACCGACAGACAGACAGACAGACAGACAGACAGACAGACAGACAGACAGACAAAAATTTTACTGATTGCATTTTTGGCATCAGTATCATTCCCTAATCACAACCTGATAGTTATTTTGAAAATATGTTTCATGTACAGAATTGACCTCTCTACAGATTTATTATAAGTATAGATGAATTTTCGAAACTTTTCCTCAGGGATGCTAAGAGGCATCCTCTGCCGCCTTTAGGAGAAAATTAAATAAATACATAAAAAAATAGTTTCGTACTGCAGTTTAAGGGAGTGAAATTATTATTTTATTTCTATAAATTCAGATTTTTACGACAAATGTAAAAAAATATATGAAAATCCACGGCTACCATACCAAAAAAGACCTAGAAAAGAGGTGAAGTAAAAGCATTAACTTAAAAAGTGTCCGGTCCTACAGTTTTCTCGTGGCATACCCTAAAAACACAATCTTTTTCTACCACTTTGAATCTATGTTCTTTTGTTCGAAACTCGAAATTGCCTCTCTTTATTAAATCATAACCGGAAGACCAAAGCATAAACGTCATCAAAAAGGCGGGAGTAATATAAATAATGGCTCTCGAATCGTCTTTCAATAAATAAAGTTCTTTGTTCGGTTCTTTGTGTGGACAAACCGTCTCGCGAGCACGTTCTTGGTCACGTGGTGTCACTGTCAAGGGCGCATCACTCGCCGAGCCACCGTGACATAACAATATATGCCTACTCCGCTGAAAATCGCACATGTTTTATTATAAAACAATAACATACGAGCAACGCGGAACTATTATAAACATCCTTATATCTGATAATTAAAACTGTGTGACAGAAAGAATAACAAACTTACTACCCTGATACTTGTCTTATAGTCAGGGTATTGGCTATTGAAAAAGGTTTTTGTGATGCAGAGTTTTTGGAAACTGCGGCTAGATTTCATTCAAACTAATTAAGAAAACTTTTTCGTATCGACCTGTTCTTAGGTAGTTACATACACTCTGGACTTATCCCAAGCCCCCGAATAATTTACTTTTAAGTCGTTTTTGGACGTTCAAAGAAAAACTATAGTCAAATAACAGATTGTTGGAGTTGGGATTCCATTACATCGTTAAAAATGTTTATTTGAGTACCTTATAAATATAATATTACATTGAAATGAAAATAAGAGTCCCTTTAATACCCTTACTCAAGTTTTATAGTAGACTACACAAAGTATGAGTAATGGTGCAAGTCCACGGTACCAGGGTCGCATGCCCGTATAGGAGCTCTACTTCCTGCATCGCGTCATGTTCAGTTAGCTTTGTAGCGAATACGCGTGGCGAGAAATTACTGACTATTCTTCTAAGAATATTTAAAGTTTTAATGATTCGTACAGAACGGCGATCGATAGTCTTTGTGTACCCCAATGAGAACTAATGCCGTGATTATATGTATGTATCTATGTAATAAAATTTGTGGTGTATTATAATTTTGTTAAAAAAATACATGAAAAAATAAAAACTAACTGAGATAATTGTATCTCGCATTAAGCCTCGATTTCCAAGTTTTAAAGACTTAGAACTTTTCAATGATTTAAGGAACAAATCAACGCTCACCATTTTATGCTTATTGAAACAATTGCAATAGTTACTTAATGTAATATTTGTCTTGCAAAACTAGCAACGTACAACCACTTACTTTTGTAAAAATACAAAAAAAATACAAAATACAAAAATCTTTATTCAGTTTCATGGTTTTTTTTACAGAAGTATAAGGTTGGAGCCCCCTTTTAAGTAAACAAATACCTGTGCCAGGGGACCCCGCTCCTCCGATTGCAAATAATACAATATCGATGAAACTACATAATCCAATACATTTGAATTCTAATTATTGTTGAGTAATATATCATATTTTTATTAATTTTCGATAAAACTATATAATCCAAAACATTGTTTTTATTTTGTATTCAAAATAATATCAAAATTTAAATATTATTACATTAAATTATTCAATCAAACCTTTAATCATTTATTTTTTTATAATTATTTATGCATGCAACATTCCAAAAGAAGACTAAAACTATTTATTCTTCGGTTTACATTTTAAGTAACTTTTCACATCCACATTTATATTTGCAACATAAGATTTTTTCTCTAATGTAAGAGTAAAAGTTGTTCTTAAATAATATCAAAAAGAAAGATAAATGAAATTGATAAATTTATTTTTAAATTAATTAATTATTTCCATATTATATTTAATAGAATTGTAATAATAAACAATACACATTATTTGTTAACTATTTTACTTAATTTTTATTCTTAAACAATTGCTCAGTGCAGTCGTAAGTTTGTTTTACTAGCCAGTTGGTAACTATTTTCTTACATTCATTAATAGATTTAGGGAGAATGTTCAATTCCTTATTAATTGTGTTGTACAAGTGTGCTGACTGCCAGGAATATTGCCTGCCTGCATATGCGGTTCTTACTAGATCTACTTTTATAGCCAATTTTGCCTTTCTGGTGGTAGTTGTCTGTGGAGTATAGGGAATATTTCTATGAACACGCAAAATGCATCTCAGAATATATAGTCGTCTAACCGATAGTAGCCTGCAGAGGGCATAAAGATCATAAGTAGGGAATCGATATGGTTTAGAGTACATAACTTTCAGTAATGAACGTTGTGCCCTCTCTATTTCTAGGAATTTGACTTTCGTAGCTCCTCCCCAAGCCGGAATACAGTAACTAATGACTGATTGGGCAAGCGCAGTATAAATCTGGGTAATAAGGGATTGTGACGCAACTTGGCGAAGAGATTTAAATATCCACATTAACTTTCTAACCCTTTCCATCACCATGTCTATATGAGAATGCCATGTTAGACGTTGGTCAATAATGATCCCCAAATATTTTGTTGTTTTTACTCTGATAATAGTATCGCAGTGGCAACTAGGTACAAATGCTTGAGAACTGAGGTCATAATAACATGAATGTATTTTCAATTTAAAACTGTCATCAGGTTGTGAGCTGTTATAATTAGAAAAACACATATAATTAGTTTTGTTTGTGTTTAACGAAAGGCAATTTTGAGTTAGCCACTTTGTCACCCTTGCTAGAGTATGCTCAGCGGAATTTTTCAACGCTGCCCAGTTATCTCCGTGTAAGACTAAAGCAGTATCATCTGCATACGAGAAAACTTGTCCATCAACTATGTTCATATTACAAAGGGTGTTAATGTAAATCAAGAATAAGGTGGGGCCCAGGACTGAACCTTGGGGCACTCCATAGGTGATTCCTGATTCCTGACTAATGCAGTCTCCAATCTTTACGCACTGTACCCTATTTTCAAGATAGTCAGTAAACAACCTTAATGGGACATCTCTAATGCCAATGTCTTCAAGTTTTTGAAGGAGAATAGGAAGCGATACAGTATCGAATGCTTTTTTTATGTCCAAAAAAATGGTAAGACATTTTCTCTTTTTGTCAACCTGTTTTGAAATATATGAAGTTAATTCTATTACTGCATCCTCCGTGGACAATCCTTGTCTAAACCCAAATTGGTGATTCGAAATCAAATTATATTTATTCAAATAGTTGACCAGCCTTAATGACATTAATTTTTCAAAAATTTTAGAGACTACTGGTAGTATAGAAATTGGACGATAGCTACATGGGTCACCCTTGTCACCACCCTTGTAGATTGGGATTATGACAGAGCGCTTTAAGGGCTTTGGAAAAACGCCCAACGCGAAACATTCATTAACCAGATTGGACAGAATGGGAGCCAGCAAACCACTTGCCATTTTAATAAATTTGACGGGAATTCCGTCCCAACCCGGTGCACTGTCTGATTTCAGTCCCATAATTATAGACCTCACCTCGTTGGGATCGGTGTCTCTAAGCCCAAAAGAATTTAATTGTGTTTGTTTATGTTCATGTTTTTTACCATCTTTCTGAAGCAGGTGCCTTGGAGTGTTATTCTTAATGTCTTCGGCAAGTTTTTTTCCAATATTTGCAAAATATTCATTGACAATATTAACTGATTGCGAAGGAGATTGCGAATACTTTAACAAGTCAACTTGTTGATTGTTTACCCTTTTCCGGTGCGAAATTGTATTTATAGCGTTCCAAATCTTTTTAGGTTCCTTTAAGTTATCATTAAGAATTTTTTTATAGTAATTATTTTTTAATCTTTTTATGATGTTATTACAATGGTTCCTATATCTCCTATATGTTATTTTCAGAATCAGGTTGTCTGGATCAGTTTTTAATTTCTTTTGCATGTTGTTACGATTTCGTATACAACGTAATATGCCAGCTGTGATCCAGGGCTTAATTGTTCTATTTCTTTTCGAAATCTGAGTTATGACCGTATTTTCTGATAGACAGTGTCTTATTTTGTTTATAAGTTTTTCTACCATAAGACACGGGTCTTTGGTGTGACAAAGCTCACTGAGGTTTTCTTTTTCCAAGCATGATAGAGCGTTTTCATAGTTCGTTTTGGAATGATACAAGGGACTTTTGGCTTTATTTATTTGTTTTGTTAAAACCAGTAAAACCGACCAATGGTCAGTAACACTCGTCTCTAAGACAGCAATTGAGGCTAATATATTAATATCATTCAGTTTTAGAAAGTAATGATCCAAACAGCTATTCCCCCTTGTGGGCAGAGCATGTCCTGGTAACAGTCCATGACCAGCCAACGCATTTAAGTAGTATAGTCTGTTTGATCGATGTAAGGGTATTTCATTAGAGTTGGGTTTAAGATTTATATTGATATCTCCGGTTAAAATAATTTTTCGTGTTTTACTAATTGTCGTTAAGTAAGAATCTAATGAGTCGACAAACCTAGTAACATTCGTATTAGCTAGGGGTCTGTAGATTCCCAAAACTGTATATTCATCTATTTCTAACTGTAGGCAAGATGCTTGGTCTAGAAATACTTCAGTCATATTTACATTATGATTATTTTGTATGTACGCTACTACTCCATCACACTGGTTAACGTGATTTGTAGTAGAAAATGAGTTATAATTCTGCAATTGAGGTATCTGCCTCTCAGAATTTAGTCGACACTCGGTAAGCAGTATAATATCCATTTCATCTTTAGTACTCGATAAAGTGACTTGTAAGTCATCTATGTTTTTGTAAATACTTCTTATATTCTGAGTAAATATTTTAAGGTCTTTGTCAGTTATTTCTATTGATTCAGAAAGCTTTTGTACTTCACAGCTAATTGATTGGGCTACGCAAAGAGAGTCTAACGCATTTATATGTAAAATATTGCTATCCATTAATCCTTCCATTAAAATTACGGGGTGCTATTAATATGTAGAGTGTAGCAAGGCGTAAATAGTATTTATTTAGTGTGTTGTTTAACCACAGACTGTACGGGCTTATTTTACCAAAAACCAACAGTAAAACAAATGAATATAAGGACTGCATTAAGGTAATTGAGTATAATAATTCAAAAGCTGGCATTAAAGTATTTATCTCTGTATGTACCGAGCTTATGAAATTCATTAAAGGAACATATGTTACAAAAATTAAATAATAATGTAAATAATATATATATCCTATTTTACTTAGAGCTAATTCATGCAATTTAATAATCAAAACAAACTTAAATTCTAAAGCAGAGTTATGCGGATACAACTTAGCGGCTAGTCACAAACCGTGCATTAGTTTTGATATTTGTGGTTCGCTGTTTACTACAATAACAGGAGAATTTTCGTCCTTCCTCAAATATACCTTACCATACGAGGTCCAACAAAATTTATAGTTTTTAGTCTTTGATAGTTCTCTAGACAGATAGAAAAGCCTTGTGTTTTTTGCTGTAAGTTGTTCGGAGACATAAATTGGAGTATCTTCACGGGTCTTAAGTCCTAAATGTTTGGCACATAGTTTATTCTTCGTATGTATATTAAAAGTTTTGCATTTTTGCAAAAAATCTGTTTTGAAGAGTGTTGATGAGGTCTCGACAATAATGGAGGAAAATTCCTGGTCTCTCTTTTTTATAACTCTATAGATATCCTTTATCTCTGTCTTATTCATTTCACAGTGTATTGCTTGCGCTAGGTTAAGAGTCATGCTGACAAGGTCTTCTTTGCGTTCCTTTTTATTTATTGGTACATTTTTTATTTCTATATTTGTTTTTCGACTTCCCCGTTGTAGCTCTTCAATTTTATCTTCTAAAACGGTAATATATTCTTTGTCTTTTTTGGATGATTCCTCTATTTTTTCCAATTTTTTCCTCAAATCTTCATATTGGCTAGAAAGGAATTTTATCGATGCTTCAATGTTCAAATTACTTTGCTTAATATCCAAAAGTGCGGGAGTAATCTGTTTAATTTCATTTTGGTTCTTTGCAAACAAGGAGTTCATATGGTTAATCATCTCCTCCCTAAAACCATCAAAGTCCAGTTTACTTTCATTAGTGTCTTGGCGTTTTCGTTTGTTTCGAACCATTGCATTGTTTTGCGGAGTGGTCATAATTTCTTGTTCCATTTGAGATGTTAAATTGGAATCAGACAATGATTTATTTATTTGAGAAGCCATTTCTATGTTAATGTGGGCAAAAATACCAATTTATAGATGGAATTTAGAATATTGTTACTGGTATCCCAGTTAATTTATTTATCTCTGGTAACCCACTTATTTTTGTCTACGTTCGGTCTATTTGTCAATGTCAGTTGTCAATGAACATGAGTGACAGCGTCAACGTAGATAACTGTTTTGTTTACTATTTCAAGTGAATTTTATAGGTTACCGGCGTAATTATCTTTAAAATTTATAAAATTTAGCCGTTATGATAAATTTGATTATTATAAGCTTCTGTAAGAACACTAACAATTCGGGCAAAAAGCTGTGATACGACGAATATAAGCAATGGTACTCACAGCGGGAACTCCAATCCTTCATCCAGTGTCCTTTTTCAATGGTATAGTGCACTATTTTATCAGTATGTGATTATTTTCGAGAGGATGTGTTAGAGTACGTAGTATTCGGTAGGTAGCGGTAATAGTACAATCTTTAAATCATAACGTATACGCGATATATTCCTCAAAGACTGTCGTGTATATTTTTTTCTAGTAATCTCTTGTACTTTTATGCTGAAATTTCTAAGCACCTGCTATTGCCTGGACAGTTTCCGCATTAAAGGACGCAATCAGTGCCACTTGACTTAGTATGACTCAACAATTACTTTCGCGTTATACTTCATAGTTGACTAGCTAGATGAAATTTATTTTATTTATTTATTTATTACGGAAAACAAACAGCTTAAACACAACATTTAACAAAAACTCTCAATGTAAAACCTAGCCAGAAACAGTTTTCACATATTGGTAACGAACATGTGCTTAAATAAATTTTATTGTTTATTAACTAAAAATATACGAACTAAGAAAGATTAGATTAACAACTTTGGCAATTAAAAATTTAATATGTTATAATGAAATGGTTACAAAATAGGAAGATTAAGTGTCACTCTGAAAGACATTTAAGCTAAGATCGCTACATGAAGCGCCTAGCTGGCTGTCACCGTCTCGTGAGATGTTTACCGAATAGTTCGTAACGGTCCCAGTGGTTCCGTGAATTGCTTCTCGTGTTACACTAAGAGGAGCTTGCTGTTCATCAAGCAATGTGTAACACGTTGACTATCAAGAATATTGACCAATGTTTGATGAAAAGATTAATGAATGTAAACGAAGCTAGAGAGGTTTGTCAGGATCGTACGTAGAAGCGATCGATAGTCTCTGCCTGCCCCAATGGGAACTAATGGCGTGAGTATATGTATGTATGTTTGGTATTGGTCCTAGGTTACTTTTTTCATTTTATTAGATTTTTAAGAATACACAGATTAAGTGAAGCAAATAAAACCTTTGCAACGTTAACCGAATTTTTGTGAATGATTTTTCATTCCGTTTTGCAAGTTATTAAGTTGGTATAAGTTTCTTAAACAAAACATGAATACCAAATATTTTGTTGCAGTTAACCAAAATATATAAGAAAGGTTTCTATGAATCAATATCTCATTATTTTTACCATTATCTCCTAAAAGGGTTAGGAGATGCTGTGAGGTACACTTTCAAAGAAACTTCAAGATGTCTTTTCACTCAAAATTTATGTTACTGAATCGTCTAGAAAAAACATAATTTTGATCATTTTTGTAACCATAAAGTGAAGTGTCTAAACGTCAAGCGAGCGATGAAATATGGAAAGATAAGATCGCTTCTTCGATTCGATGTTTTTTAAACACAATTCTCATAGATAAGAGCGCGGCACTTGTTACATTTATTACAGAAATGACATTAACCCCTTTTTAATGTTTTTATGATTGTTGATAGCGATGAAAACATTTAAAAAACTATTTAGAGATTAAACTAACTCAATTCTGCTTTCGGAAGATTTGTATTTATGTGAAAAACTTAAAACTTATTTTAATAACCGTTTATATAATTTTCTGATTTCTTATACCACAGCAACATGATACTTGGCGTGAAGAGAAGTTATATATGTTTTTATTATGGTGTCTATGTGTTTAGTATTATTGGTGAGTAGTTTTATTGTGCTTGTGGGAAGTTTGATGACAAACTCGCCATCCAAACTGAGATAACATTCGGTTTAACTGCTGCATGATCTGATCACACTTAATTCGATCATTTGAGGCCTCTTTAGTAATATAAATAACATTACTATCTCCTATATTTTTTTTTATTTAATTGTATTTGGATATTACGTATCTTTGAAATTTTAAGTAATTATAGTCAACGACTTAAGATAATTTATTTTCGGTTTTTCCACCCTTTTGGAAATTACCGTGAATACAGCAAGGAAAAACAACTGACAAAAAATCTGATAATCTCATTTACATCACGTTACATTGAAAAGAACACTCACTATCCACACCCTCTTCACCCTGAGCCGCCTTACATCAATCACATAGAAAGGAGCACACATCATTCAAATCCAACAATATTTCCGTCAGCACCACTTCCTGCATATGGATCACATTTCTCGCAATGCCCAGTTAAATGGAGCAGGTAGTAACAAGATGCAGTTAATGCGAAACGTTGACCCCAACGGAGGCTTTACGGCTCTCAATGAAATAGGTAGAGTGTGCCCTGCCAACGCGGACCGATGACCGCTCGAACGTAAACAATACAGCCTTAATAACTCCCGTTGGAATACGATTGTTACTAGCTCCTTTTATTGTGCGAGCTTTTTGATGTGTGTTGATGAATTGCTGTTTGAATTATTATTTCCGCCCCCGTTAAGGGTTTGTAAAGGCGCGGTCGATGAAGTGAAGGTGAAAATGCTTCAGATACCTTATGCCTCAGATGCTTACGCTTCAGATGCCGTGTAGTAACGGCTTAGAATATCACTAACCCTTTCTACCTACGGGTGTCGTAAGAGGCGGCTGACGGTGTGGGGCTTTTTTAAGTGATTTGGGCTATGCGGTTGGAGACTCATCACCAACGATACTTTATTTCTATCATCTTGTCAGCAGATAAATATTGTAAGATAAATTAAATTTTACATAAGCAATTCCAGTTAATAGAGTGTAAAAAAAGTTACGAAATTGTGTTAAAAGTGCTTATTTCACGCGATCGGTCTATAGAAATTTAATCAAATAAAACCGATATGACGAGATTATTATTTTTGTTAATTGATTTCACAACCCCTTATTTATTGCATAGAATTCTCAATAATGACTTATCATTCCCAACATTTTTCTTGTTTTAGTTACTACATAAAACATATGCGATAGCGGGAAACAAACAAACGGGCGGTTTTAATGCAACTTAAATGCGTAACGTCCGTTGCGGGTTCTATGTGGAACTTTAATATTTGTATAATGCAAATGAATGGGCACAAACTGCGAAAACCTGTTAGCATATTAGTGTAGCGACGAAAATTAAGATTATAATGTAGATTATAATTATATCCTTTTCCCCACTCACATTTCCAAAAGTCCTGAGGAATTTCTGATTCCTTAGCTCTGGCTACCCCTTCTAGGGATTTATAGCCGTGAGTATATGTATGTATGTATGTACTAGATAATAATGTCGTGAATTCAATCTCGATGGTGACTTTTGTTACGTAACTTTACCAGGTAGGGTCTGTATAATATAAATCGGTTTTGCCTCTCACGGTTGCCATCGCTTAGGTTGTATCATTGGAAGTATTTAGTTACATACATACATATACTCACGCCATTAGTTCCCATTGGGGTAGGCAGAGATTATTGATCGCCACTTCGCACGATCCTGACAAACCTCTCTAGCTTCGTTTACATCCATCAATCTTTTCATACATGCTCTTTTATTCTTCATACTTAGATACACCATCCAAATAAAAAAAACTGAAGATTTAAATATGGTGTTATTTCCAGTCCGCACCCAATTTGTGGTTAAAACAACTAGATATGTTGATATAATATGTTATAATGAATTACGCTCGGCTTATAGTTTTCACCAATTATAGTTGAAATATATTTTATCGAACTTGCCTGCTTCTCAATTTCTGTTCATATTGAAATCAGTAAAAATAGTTATTAATGATTTAATATAACATACAAAAGACTTGTAAAGACCAGCCTAACCCATTATAAATATACAGCGTGAATAAATGTATGTGTAACACGCTGAAGTAATAATTTTACTATAGCTGGCATAACGATGATTATAATAGTGAGCTGGCAAATTAGGTCGGGTGTTGGTAACCCAACCCGCCATGTGGCCCCGGGTTGGAATCGCAGACAGGTCATGGTGAGAGATGATATTACAATAACCATTTCGAAACGACGGTTTGAGTTTAATCACTTGTTTGTTTATAATCCATTGGGAATAGTTTTTGGTAAGGATGTTATGAAAGTCATGAATCATCTGTTATTGAGTTAAGATAAATAAGAGTTGTGTATTGTCAACTTAGAATAGTATATATATATATAGCTGTGTAGTGTCAACTTAGAATAGCACTACCCCATTTCTTCCGGTGGATGTACGTAAGAGGCGACTATCTATAAATACTTTATCATCAACAACCAAACATCATCGTCATCAAAAGGCCATCCTGCAAGCCAAAACTACAAATTTTATCAGAAATGGAGAGGGAGGGTAACAGCGCTGGTGGCACATAGATACGCCGGCGCTACACTACAAACAAAGCGAGACTGTATGTCCGTTTGTCCGACAAATTTGTTTGCCAGCGGAAGCGGCGCGTGCCGGCCCCATATAAGGAAGGCTTTCATATTAGTTTATGTCATAGGTTTTTTAGAGTATTCGTAATGTAATATTATACAGCTAAAGACTATTGTACTGTAGTTTGAGACAAACTGAACAATCTAGACTTAGGTCGAGGACTGGTTGAGCACTTTGAAATTGCACTTTGATCTGTAAGTATTTTCTAAAACACATACATCATTGATAACAAACTATACTTTAGATTGACAATCAGAGTAAATATATTTATAATAGTTTTGTTTTTAAACTCGCTAAGTTTTTTGATTTCCCGGGTCTTGAGATGTCTACAACTAATTAAGAAAAATATTATCCTTCCCAGTTGCGATAAAGTCAACTACAAACCATATGGTGCATTTTCAAAGTCAACGCTGGCCTTACAACACACACAAATCTCACAAAATTCAACATTAGATTGACAGTTGGAGAAATTCTACGTTTATATTAATTAAGTAACCTTCAAATTGCATAACCGTATAGTCAATGGATTTAAAACTCTAATAAAGTCAATTAAATAGTAGATAAAGTAACTTTTCACCGATAAATGATCTTGCATATTAAAAACTGAGATATCACTCACACATAACGTTCAATCCTAAAATTTATATCATGTCTCTATTCTCCGTTACTAGTTTGAACATACATACACATACTCACGGGTATAAATCCCTAGAAGGGGTAGCCAGAGCTAAGGAATTAAAATTTCCTCAGCCACTTTTGGGAAGTTGAGTGGGGAAAAGATAGTAAAATAAAGGTGATGGGTGATGGATGGGTCTCCAACCGCATCACCCAATGTTTCCTTAAAAGCCCCAATACCGTTAGTCGCCTCTTACGTAAGTACTTACACCCACCGAAAGAAATGGGGTAGCGCTATTCTAAGCCGGCACTACACAGCATAGTTTGAAGTTTACTTATATAACCAATCCAGTTTTAACAATTTCTGAACAATATGTTTTTTTCTAGAAATGAAAAAAATGAAACATTAACGCACTCGTACTTCTAGTACAATAAAAACATAGAACAAATATGGATGCTAGAATCGCATGTTTTTTTTTCCACTCGAGTGAAAATACGATGATTGATTAACGATCGTCACATTAAAAACCGATAAACATTGTGTTACTATTAATAACGGTAGACGATAGAGTTCCACAAATTTCGGAGAAGCCATAATCTTTGATTTATATTTAAGAGACAAAAAACCGAGCAACAATTAATGCTTAACAAACACTATTAATTTGTAAGAACAATAGAGGATAGATTTGGAATCTTTACTAAATAAAACATTTACAATTATATTATTGTCAGATGTTAGAAGAAAATACGAGTATGTTTAAATTATGGGTCACACAAATATACCACCTTGCTGTGTAGTGTCGGCTTAGAATAGCACTACCCCATTTCTTCCGGTGGGTGTACGTAAGAGGCGACTAACGGTATTGGGGCTTTTAAGGGATTTTTGGGCGATGCGATCCCATCACCAACAACCTTTATTACACCATCTTTTCCCCACGCAACTTCCAAAAGTGGCTGAGGAATTTCTAATTCCTTAGCTCTTGCTAATGCTATGTATGTACAAATATACCATTTGAAATATTTGAGCAAACAATTCGATATCAACACTATGTTGAACAACTCATCTCAACGTTCATGCCGTGTATCCTTGAAGCGGTGGGAGAGCAAAATAGTACTAATAAAGAAATTTGCTTCTCGTAACAGGACTAAAACTCAGCCATGTAGGTTTAATAACGATGTTTTCCAGTCACCACCGTTAATAACCTTATTATTTTACCATTGAGCCAAATGCTGAAAATATTATGTTGAATTATATTTACACAGAAATCAAGTTCTTAAAGCAATTATTATTATTATACAATATTTGAATATAGTAGCGTAGTTCTGAATTCAAACTTACATTGCTGAACCAAAATAACGAAAGCATGAATAAATTCAGCACTTTTTTAACTAAAAGCAAAAAATATAGTTTCGATAAAAAATAATCGTCCGATGGGTTGTCACCGAACGTTATCAGTTCGCGTTAAAATGTAATAATATAACCGAATGTTTGGGGCTATCTGTATTTGACCCCGGACAGATCCGGGTGGGGGCACTAGCTATGACGACACTTACGACTATGAACCCCAAAAAGAGGTAGCCAGAGGTTCACAATTACACCTTCTTTAGCCACTTTTGAGAGGGGAAAAGATTGTTACATGAAGAAGGTACCAACATTAAATAGCAGATTGAAATTTCATATAATTTATATGAAGATATAAGGAGTTACGTATTTTCTTTCGATTGTAATTAATTTAGTATATAAAATTAGGAATAGTCGAGGTTTCTATTTGTATTGGAATAAAAACAAATGACAAGTTTTGCCCATCTCAAAGGCATCCAGATGATTGTAAGTAAGTGTTAGATGTTTTATGAAAATTACGTTACGGTGAACTAGCAACACGAAAACTACTAAGTATAATACTAAGTTAAGCATAAAATACTGATACATCTGTATGTAGTGTGTGTGTCTACCCCATTTTGATGTGTAGTTTCGGCTTATAATAACACTACCCCAATTCGACCCGTGGGTGATCGTAAGGGGCTACTAAGGGTATAGGGGCTTTTTATGTGATTTTTGGGCGATGTGGTTGGAGACCCGTCACCAAAATCATTTATTATTACCACCTTTTCCCCAAACAACTTCCAAAAGTGGCTGAGGAATTTCTCATTCCAAAGCTCTGGCTACCCCGTTAAGGGATTTATAGCCGAGAGTATATGTATGTATGTAGTGTGTTTCTAACCGGTCAGACATGACTTACTACTGTGTGGTGCTAACGTTGTGTAGTTTAGGTTAAGAATGATCCATTAAAAGGTTTAAAGAATAATGTTTAGCTAGGTTTATCTAACACTTTAAGTCATTATTAGTTCCGGTAAGAATTATTTTATCCTTTGACATCTACCAGTATATATCAAACCAGTTTTAGACTAATTAAGGTAAAGTTAAATTAAAAAGATATCTAAAACTGATTAATAGCTAGATATCTATCACAAATATCATATAAATTTACCATAAAGTGATAATGGGGCAATGCTTTAAGCAACTTGTAACGCTTCTCATACAATTACTATATCTTAATGAGTTGTATTTATTTCAGCCGTAATTCATTTAATTTAACAACGTTTTTAAATAGAAAACTGTTTATTTATTTTGTTTTGAGATAGAGATAGATTGAGATAAAGATAGAGGCACAAGTTTACTATTTTTATACGTATATCACCTGCCATACAAAATTAAGCAGTATTTCAGGAACAAATAAATATAAAATCCGAAACTGCAGTACGAAACACTAGTTAAATATTGAATATTTACAATTATGATATTTATTTAACACTCAGCTAATAATATTTTTATATTTATCGTGGCTGAAGAAAAGCTGGATCAGCAATAATATCTATAAATATCTAATATTTTTTTAATAATTCAATTTAATATGAACCTAAACGATTACTTGAACAAGACAAATACATTTTTGCATAAACCAAAAAATTTAAATTGTAAATACTTACGAGCTGATAAACTAGCAGCTGCTGAAATTTGTCCTCGCCGTGGTTCCACCACCCAGGATTCCTAGAACAAATATTGTTTAATTTATAAGAGATACGAGTATTTAGTAGGTGGTCTGAAAAATAGACCAAAGAAGACATCGACTTGCAAATAAGCCCAGGCCATCAATACGAGATATATGTTAAGCGGTATTATATTTTACTTATTTGGCTACATTTATAAAATATACACTTATAGAACTGTTCTTGGTATTAACGATCATATCTCTATTATATGCTGTAATAATAAGTATATATTAATATTGTAATGTAAGGTTATGTGATCGTGTGAGGAACGATGTGATTGGTGAAAGGTGTGGTGTAAAAGATGATATTGTAAGTAAGATAGAAAAAGGAATGTTGAGATGGTTTGGGCACATCGAGAAGATGGATAATAGGAAATTGGTAAAAGGTATCTATAGAGCTAATGTGGAAGGTAATGTTAGTAGAGGACGGCCACGAAAGACACACTTGAACCAAATCGAAAGTGTGCTCAAAAAGGCAGGCGTCCGAAGTATGAAGAATAAAAGAGCATGTATGAAAATATTGATGGATATAGGCGAAGCAAGAGAGGTTTGCCAGGATCGTACGATGTGGCGATCGATAGTCTCTGCCTACCCCTATGGGAATTAACGGCGTGAGTATATGTATGTACGTATGTAATATTGTTATAGGATTATTACTAAAGATAGATATTCTCAACGATACTCTAACGACGAATAGCACAAGAAAATTATCCCAGTAAAATAATAATTTGTAACTACTCAAGCATTGCTCTTAGACGATTCAAAAAACTAGGCCGCCCATATAGCACTTCCGTCTCAGCCGGGTCCTAGTGACGAGTCGTGTTGTACCGCCGGAAGTTGTCACGTGTCACTGGTCAGCTGATAACACTCACATACTTGTGCACTACTCGTTTTTAATTTGAGTATGGGTCTAAACAAGGAACTTAAATTACCTCCTCATACCGCTCCAGGGCTGAGAATCTATGATAATGTGTTTTTAAGGAATAATAGGATCGCGTTATTTTCGAGATTTTTTATTCAATGTATATATTTCAAAATGGCGAAACATAATATGAGGAGATCAAAGGGCCAATGCGTATTGTGCTCAACGTATCAGCTTGGCCATATAATAGGGGAAATGCCATCTTACATGGAATCCACCAAGCATCAGCGGTTCATTATTGAATAACATAAACGAATTAAAATGTTAACGCACCAGAGCTCGTATGGAGGTCAAGCGATAAGGAGCCCCATTACCGCGCTTTCCTTTCACATACCGACTCGCTGAAAGCACGGCCTGCGCTGTTCTATTTCAACGTTATATTTATGTATTAAGTTAGGCTTCAACTAGAATTAAAATCAAAAAATGGTTCGGCTTTTTTGAGCATTTTAATTCATAATTAGTTTTTGGCTTCTTCTCTGTCTTTGGTTTCATATCGGGAGTCAGCTAATTCAGCCAACTAAGTAATTATCTTTTGATCTTTAATTTGCCTGGACTGAAGTCGTTAAGTAAAATTTAATTGAAAACTTTAAAGGTGTTTGCAGAAATCTATGAGTCTGCTTGTCTAACTTTTACTTAAACTTGGAACAGAAATCAAGCGTTTTATATATTAACTAGTGGATCGTCCCAGCTTCGCACGGGTAGCGTTGTTTTTTAAAATATCTGAGGTTTCTTTCTTTAGTCACTGCTCAAGCATTGTGAAATTCAGCGCAATGTTTACAATTTATTAAATTTATAGCAATCCCTAGACAGTGTAGTTTGGTGATTTTAAATGCGCTTTGACGAAAGGTTCAGTATTTCCGTTTAATAGCTAATTTTTAAATAAAACGATATGAAGTATTTATAACAATCTAAAAAATAAATCATTTCATTACGTGATGTAGGATGCAACTACTGGCGCCATCTAGTATGTTATATGTAAATTAGTAAAGATTTGGTTTTGGTCACGGGCGCGGTGGCTTATTTTATGTATAATTTCGGTGTTTGTCTACCGATTTCTATGATTCTTTTTTTATTGAATAGGTAATAATGTTACCTTTTTTAAATTAGGGATGAGTGAGAGGTTTACAAACGTAAGAGTAAACAAATATAATCATAATGTTCCGAACTGCTAAGCTATCAGGAATTACACGTGTTATTGTGAGTCAACCGTAAAAGATAGACATAAACTGTTGAGGATTTTTTTTTAGATAATTTTATGAAGAATATTTCCGTCACACATGATTTCTATGTAAGTTTAACCATTAAGGCTGCACACGCGACGGAAGCTTAAAAAATGGAGTAACTACTCCCGTTTTCCCAAAATTTCCCAAAATTCCCCTTTACTACTCTGCTGGAAAGTATACAAAAACCTGCGCAGGTGTATGAAGAATAATTGTACCAAGTTTCGTAAAAATCCGTCGAGTAGTTTTTGTTTCCATAAGGAACATACAAACCGACAGACAGACAGACATACAGACAGACAGACAGACAGACAGACAGACAGACAGACAGACAGACAGACAGACAGACAGACAAAAATTTTACTGATTGCATTTTTGGCATCAGTATCGATCCCTAATCACCACCTGATGGTTATTTTGAAAATATATTTCATGTACAGAATTGACCTCTCTACAGATTTATTATAAGTATAGATGATTTGATTTCATGATTTATTAGCTCTACCTCTGCCGCTCAGTAGGAACATAACTCATTAAAGTTGTTATATATAACATAGAAGAAGACAGAACGATAAAATACATACATATAAAATGGATTGTCGTATTGGTTCCAGCGTTAAATGAATTTATTTAGTTTTATACAGTATGTTAATGCAAAGTAATGAGGAGCAAGCATACAATTAAATGTTAATGAACCGTTTTACAAAAACCGTGACAGAACAAGATGGCGTCCACCAAACTAGTTATGTCATTAACGAGACGACTTTATTACCATTTACTGTTATTTGAGTCGTATAAATTGTTTCAGAAAAGAGTTTAACTGTTTGTAAATAGTTGTAAAATTGGAGACTATCGATCGCCACTTTGTACGATCCTGGCCAACCTTTCTAGCTTCGTTTACATCCATAAATCTTTTCATCCACCTGTTACAGTTCAGTTTTCATCAAACAGTAGTTACCTGGTGCACTTGATGCGAGTATCCCGTAGATAGGGGGGTGGTGAAGACGGCGGCGGCGGGGCGCTGCGCGAACGCCCCCCCGAACCGGGACGAAAAGGCTGGCAGCCCGCCGCCCCCCGGCGCCCCTGAGCCTCCATCCTGGCACGGCTCCTCCATGGCCAGACCCACCATGTAGGGCGGGGATGATCCTTTGAAAATATACATACATACATATACCCACGGCTATAAATCCCTAGAAGGGGTAGCCAGAGCTAAGGAAATAAAAACGCCTTAGCCACTTTTGAAAAATTTAAAATATATATTAATATAATAGGGAATAGTCTAAGGAGTGAGCCTTAAAGCCAATTAATTTTAACATTTTATAATAATAATTTAAAAGCTTGCCTGGCGTATCAAAAGTAATTTATATTACTAGGTAGTTTTTAGTTCCTTGTAGCCTAGGTAGATAGAAAGAAAATACTTCAGTTTTTGTAAATGGAACATTAACTGGTAAGAGACTTCATTTTCATTTTGATAATAACCTGTTGTAACCGATTCTAACTAAACTGAGTATGAAACCCGCTAAAGAAGAAAACAATATTCTGATCTTATAACAGTGGTTGAAAAGAAAGAAAGAAAGTACATTTATTTCTAACTAGTGGATCGTCCCAGCTTCGCACGGGTAGCGTTGTTTTTTAAATATCTAAGGTTTCTTTCTTTAGTCACTGCTCAAGCATTGTGAAATTCAGCGCAATGTTTTCGATTTATTAAATTTATAGCACTCCCTAAACAGTGTAGTTTGGTGATTTTTAATGCGCTTTAATGAACGGTTCAGTATTTCCGTTTAATAGCAAATTTTGGAATAAAACGCTATGAAGTATTTATAACAATCTAAAAAATAAATCATTACGTGTTGTAGGATGCAACTACTGGCGCCATCTAGTATGTTATATGTAAATTAGTAACGATTCGGTTTTGGTCACGGGCGCGATGGCTTATTTTATGTATAATTTCGGTGTTTCTCTACCGATTTCTGTGATTCTTTTTTTATTGAATAGGTAATAATGTTACCTTTTTTAAATTAGGGATGAGTGAGAGGTTTACAAACGTAAGAGTAAACAAATATAATCAGAATGTTCCGAACTGCTAAGCTATCAGGAATTACACGTGTTATTGTGAGTCAACCGTAAAAGATAGACATAAACTGTTGAGGATTTTTTTTTAGATAATTTTATGAAGAATATTTCCGTCATACATGATTTCTATGTAAGTTTAACCATTAAGGCTGCAAACGCGACGGAAGCTTAAAAAATGTAGTAACTTCTCCTGTTTTCCCAAAATTTCCCAAAATTCCCCTTTACTACTCTGCTGGAAAGTATACAAAAACCTGCGCAGGAGTATGAAGAATAATTGTACCATGTTTCGTTGAAATCCGTCGAGTAGTTTTTGTTTCCATAAGGAACATACAAACCGACAGACAGACAGACATACAGACAGACAGACAGACAGACAGACAGACAGACAGACAAAAATTTTACTGATTGCATTTTTGGCATCAGTATCGATCCCTAATCACCACCTGATAGTTATTTTGAAAATATATTTCATGTACAGAATTGACCTCTCTACAGATTTATTATAAGTATAGATAACTGCAATTTTCTTAAGAATATTTATTTGTATTTCGTTTAGAAGTCTGTATAACCAGCATCACAAATATGTATTCTTTCCTAAATTTTAATTAATTACATCTTACGTATGCCTGATAGAAGATATAGAATAGAATGAATAGAATAACTCTTTATTGCACTTCAAACACAAATTTACAAAAATAATAATATGATCAAACAGTTTACAGTGAGGTACAATTGGCGGTCTTATCGCTAAAAGCGATCTCTTCCAGACAACCTTTGGAAGGTGAGATCGATAAATTAATTATTAAGATATAGTTAGTTGCTTACCAGATTGACTCCACATGTGCTGCGGCGCCAACTCAGCTCCTCCAGAGAAATACGGGGAGCTGCCGCCACACGTCCGACCATACACGTTGACACTGCGCGAACAACAATAACATTATCACTAATGAATTTTATCATTCGGCTTGTAATACACAAATACAACGGGCATATATATCGACAAATTTGTCATGGTGGTTAAAGGTGAGAGAAAACATCATGGTGAGGAAATCCACATGATTAAGTACTTAGTCAGGTGAAAGATACATCGTAATTCGCAAATCGTGGGTATTATGAGTACGAGGTGACAATAATCAGACGAATTTATTATTTCGACTGTTTAAAACTTTGTTTTGGTTTAAGAAAAAGAAAATCAATACGCCATGGCTGGGAAGCATAATATCCACTTCACATAAGCTGTGTAGTGTCGGCTTAGAATAGCACTGCCCCATTTCTTCCGGTGGGTGTACGTAAGAGGCGACTAACGGTATTGGGGCTTTTAAGGTATTTTTGGGTGATGCGGTTGGAGACCCGTCACCAACAACCTTTATTTCACCATCTTTTCCCCACACAAATTCCAAAAGTGGCCGAGGAATTTCTAGTTACTCAGCTCTAGCTACCCCTTTTAGGGATTTATAGCTGTGCGTATATGTATGTGTAGTATGATGGAGTAAAGCGATGTTTTTTGAAACATTCAATAAGTTAGAACATTTACATGAAAATTTTCCAGCCCCAATTGTGCAATTAGTGTATCGTTATTCTAACATGGCGCGAAAGGCTGGTGTGTTGCGGAGTATAACGGCGCAGGTGAGTGATGTATTGCACGTGCGCAGGAGTCGAACTGATGCGGGCCATGGCCGTATGCTTGTACGCACACGCCACTCTTGGCATTCATTACTGGGCGAACAAACATCATTTTGTACTAACTTTTTTTTTGTTTATTTTCTAATTAGTCCAAATAAAACATAAATATTGAAATGAGTGTTTAATATTATTGTCGCTAAAATAAACAAGTGGATAATGTTATGTTTCTTTAGGAATGCTTATTAAGTTAGTTATGCCGATCTATTAAATTAAATATAAATAGAGGTAAAGGACTTATATTAAACACTTCAAAATTGACACTACAAAATCGAAGACGCAAAAAAGTATCAACAATTATTCTCAAATGACTGTTTAAGTCTTAAAAACCAATAACTTACCAGTTTTTTTACGCAAATGCGTCATCACTCATTTTAAGAGCATCCACAAATAACTCAATGAGGACACTCGAGTCGTCACTTGGGGCACAAAAAACCCGACAAATTTGAAAACGATCCCAATAGCTCTTAAAATGTGTAAAATGGCCCGTTGTCGGGGCAAAAAATAGGGAATATCGAAAGGATCGGCGCACGCGTCTGTTAGCACACAAACCTCACCTTGTCCTAAACTATTACAAATAGAGACTATATATATGGTGATGTGGTTTGTATTTTTAAGTTTTTGCTCTTTGTTTTATTTGATTAAGCATTCATATGATTTATATTTCAGGAAAGTAAGAGTGCTAAGTGTTTGTAAAGAAAATGCTTTAAATAAAAGCAGGTTTTTGTGGTATAATAAAAGTATTAAAACGTGATACAATTGATCGAACAACAATAAAAACTAATGAATATTTTAGTTCTGATATCTTTTAATAATAATCGTTTTTCGTGGGCTTGTGTAAAATTTATAATTTCTATAATTACATACATACATGCATACATATACTCACGGCTATAAATCCCTAGAAGGGGTAGCCAGAGCTAAGGAATTAAAAATTCCTCAGCCACTTTTGGAAGTTGAGTGGGGAAAAGATGGTAAAATAAAGGTTGTTGGTGATGGGTCTCCAACCGCGTCGCCCAAAAATCCCTTAAAAAGACCAAAGTATTCTATAAGTAGTATTTTTAAATTATTTTCACCTTTGTACCCTTATAGAAAAATAATATGCAATAAATGATCTCATAATAAAGTACATTGGAGACCATTCTGTACCCGCCGGCGCTCCGGGAACACAAATATTGTCTGAGCGGTTATCGTGACGCCAGCCATGTTTGCGTCCCTCCAGACATCGACATTCACACTTATACTTCAATATATACACCGCTTCACGACTCATTTCTTTGTGGAGGTGGCAAATGACAGATTAATATTGCAACACCTAAGTTTTACAGCGCGGATGAGCCGCTTATTTGCAGAGTTTCAAGTGACTGTTGGGTGATTCGGTGGAAAACTTATTGTTCACGATAATTTATATGAGCAAATTTATTCTCTCGATATTTTAAGATAGTTAGAGCTATTTCGGTTCCCCTTTTCTGCGATTGTAGTGAGTATACGAGATGATAGAATGCATTTTTAAATTACGATCAAAAACTACTCATATATAAACGCTGACAGCCACAAATATTAATATACGGCATAAATCTTGGTTCGTCCTATGAATGCTGAGTTACTTTTAGTTCACTGAATATCACTATCCATTTGTTGCAGCTAAGATCTCGTCTTTCAAATTTCCGTCTACCCATTCATTGCAATAAAATCATAATGTCTAGCACTCTATTTCATTCAACTAAAAAAGCTTGTATATAAATAAAGATCGCAAAGTGTTGGCTATCAGATGTCGTCTACATAGTTATAGGGCAAATGCAGAGTTGCAAATCTCTGAGACGAGTGTCGAGTTGCTCATTCAAGAGACAGGTTCCCAGCCTACACGTGGGAACTAGACTTAGCGTTTTATATTGTATCAATATTTTTATATGTGAGAGGTATCAGATTGGAATAGCTTCCTTCCTACTTCCTGACAGACCATATATGTCCTCACCGAATGGCTCGAGCCTTGAATGGAGTGATATGGTCATAGTCCACCACGTTAGCTAAGTGAGGGTTGGCGAACTTAAAACGACTACCGTGGTAGAAGTGAGAATATCATTACTCTGTTTTATTCATAGAATATTATCATGCTTAAAAAACGGGGAAAAATTTGAACACGAAACGAAAATATACGAATGATGAATTAACAACTTAAAATAAATGATTGTGTATATTTTCACTTTAGAGATTCAGCCTTCCATATTTTTCATATCAAAATAATTTTCTTCCTAAATTGCGAACGAAACGCTAATAAAATGTGTGTATTAAAATAAGACCTGTTCAAAACTACCCTCGGAAGAAATATGATGGATGTTTCATAATACAGGATCATGCAAAGTGGCATATACTAATCTGTACCTAGTACTTCCTCTAATATAAACTAAAAGCGTGAGTATACGTATGGTATGCCGTGTAGTGTCGGCTTAGAATGGCACTACCCCGTTTCTACCAATAGGTGTACGTAAGAGGCGACTAACGGTATTGCGGCTTTTAAGGGATTTTTGGGCGATTCGGTTGGAGACCCATCACCAACAACCTTTATTCCACCATTTTTTCCCCTCGCAACTTCCAAAAGTGGCTGAGGAGTTTCTAGCTCTAAAGCTCTGGCCACCCCTTTTAGGGATTGATAGCCGTGAGTATATGTATGTATGTATGTAAAAGTTTAAAACATAATACCAAGCTGGACAAAACCTCGTCTCCAGACGGTTCCGTGAAGTTTTTTACAATCCAATGTTTGCTGAACCATAATCGGCCGAGTGTTGGTTAAGCTACAAATAGTGTGTTTGTTTTATCGCAGTTTACCCTCAAACAGGCTCTATTTGCCGTCCCTATTCATTATACCGGGGTTGTTTGCATGACGTGTTATGGACCATTTATATGGGCATCATTTTGCGTTTGACGACGTCTGTTGTCTAGTAGAGAGTGGTCGCGGATTTGAATCTCGTCAAGGATTTTATATTGAACTATATTTGTTATATAATTAGATTTTTTTGTTCATGAAAACCTCACGTGGAGATTATTACTAATAAATAAAGGAAAGAAAAATCTCGACACCAGCGGAAGCCGAACCTACTACCTTCGACGAATCAGCGACGGGGGCGTATACCCGAAGGTCGTGAGTTCGATTCCCACTGGTGTCGAAATTTTTCTTTCCCTTAGTTATTAGTATATTTGTTATAATTTTTTGGTAGTATAAATTTAAATATTTTTATTGAGTGTAACGTCTAATGGAAAGATGTGGTACAGTGTTGCTGGCTGCGTGTGCCTGAAAGCGCCAGTTCGCAGCCGGAAGCGAGTTAGTTCGCGGAACCCGTCGCCAGACGCATTGTTCGCGAGTTCAGACGGTTCAACCTTATGCCCTCAAAATCGTATGCTTTTCCGGGAACTGTTCAACGAATCTAAGGTCTACTCATGCAGCATCAAGTTATACATGAGATATTTCAAATTAGGTTGCAGAGGTGCTTTTTATTTTGTAAATCAAATGCAAGGTGCTACCTTGCGTCTCGTGTACACATTATAGAGTTTCAACTCATACCAAATGATACGATTGCAGTTATAAAAAAATCAGCGACTTCTTCACTGACAAATACACTCTAATAATGGTGCACAATCCTACATGCATAGGATTGGAAATGTCTTATAAAATCCGCACTCCTTAAGAACCAATCTGAACATGTTACATAGAGAAAAACTAAATGTATGAAAATATACTTCACTTATTTTCAACATCGATAAACCTGCCTACCCCAACCCAAATCCACCGTAAATAAACGCCTAAACTTGAACTTCACTCATGACCTGCCGCAAACGGTCGAAGTCCGAATTCCGGCGAAAACCGCTGAGCAAGCACTGTGACGTCACACGGCTCTGACCCAGTGCTGCACTTGCATAATATCGCTCATTCATAACGAGCTTATTATCGGCACTTTATCAGTATTAGTAACAGCGGTGTTACACGCCGATCCGATCCGTGATAACACCCGCTCCAGACTCCGATACTAGAAGTTATCTTGTAAATACAATAGTGTGATAAAACGCAAATTGATTGGAGTTCCGCTTGTTAACCTTCGTTGTGAGATTGGATCTGGAGGTGTGGCTTTTAATATGCTTTCGGGTTGACGCGCTCCAGTCCCTTCCTTTATTTTAAAGTATTGAGGGTTTAAAATTTTACGTTTGGTGTGTAGTGTCGGCTTAGAATAGCACTACCCCATTTCTTCCGGTGGGTGTACGTAAAAGGCGACTAACGGTATAGGGGCTTTTAAGAGTTTTTTGGGTGATGCGGTTGGAGACCCATCACCGAAAACCTTTATTTCACCATCTTTTCCCCACGCAACTTCCAAAAGTGGCTGAGGAATTTCTAATTCCCTAGCCCTGGATACCCCTTCATGGGATTTACAGCCGTGAGTATATGTATGTATGTATGTTAAGTTTAGATCATAGGCTTTGAGGGTCGCAGAAAATATGTCTATAGGAACTTATTGGTATTTATTTTAAGAGGTTGTTGATGATAATTATTAGTTTGACTTGGATATATTTATACATTACGTATGAGCCTGAATGAAGAGACTGATGAATATAAAGCTCGAGAGGCTGGTCAAGGTCGTACAAAGGGGCGATTGATAGTCCCTGCACTGCAATGGGAGCTAATGGCGTGAGTAACTAAGGCACGCTTGCCTGAATTTATATTAATACTTTATTAGGAAGATACCTTATTAAATCTCTTAAATTTACTTAATTCCTTACCCATTACTTAATATATAATATTTACCAGCCTTAATTAGAATAGACAGATTAAATCACATAATTGAAAGTGTCTTAAGGGGTAATTGAATCGATGTGACCGAGTGAGAAATAGTGTTATTCGTGAAAAGTGTGGTGTGAAAGATGATATTGTAAGAATATAGAAAAAGGAATGTTGAGATGGTTTGGGCACATAGAGAGGATGGATGATAGAAAATTGGTAAAAGGGATCTATAGAGCTAGTGTGGATGGTAATGTTAGTAGAGGAAGACCACGGAGAACACACTTGGACCAAATTGAGAGTGTGCTCATAAAGGCTGGCGTCCGAAGTATGAAGAATAAAAGAGCATGTATGAAAAGATTGATGGATGTAAACGAAGCTAGAGAGGTTTGTCAGGATCGTACGAAGTGGCGATCAATAGTCTCTGCCTACCCCAATGGGAACTAATGGCGTGAGTATATGTATGTATGTATGTATGACTCGATCTCTTAATGTTAAACTTCAAATATTGCGTGGTTTGTCGCGAACAATTTATGAGCGTTATTTTGCTTTAAACAACTCTTCTAACTCGTAATATTAATTTGACGACTAAAACGAGACTGTCATTCTGTTTCTTTGTATTAAATGAGTCACCAATCGTTGTAGACCAAGATTATTTAGCAATATTATAATAGTATTTAACTTACACATCGCAAGCTTAATACTACAGTGACCTATGTCAAAATTTTGATGAATTGAGTTACAATACTTCACAGATCTTAAAAAGCATGCTCTACAACATAGGCACGAGAAAACACCCGTATTCTTAACACAAAAGGTTCAATTTCACTTAGGTCTTTATCGTCTCGTATTCATTATGTTGTTGAGCATGATTTTAAGGTCTGTGTAGTAATGTAACTCAACACAGCAAAATTTTGACATAGGTCACTGTAGTATTAAGCGTGCGACATAAAAAACACTATTAAGGCGTAAGTTGGTCGTATACTACCTTGCTATCCAAAATAACAATAGTGGGAGCTTAAGAATTGGCAATTCCGTGAAATTGTTAGAAGAATTGGAAGTTCAGTAAGGAAAATATTGTAAAATATGGGATGGTTGGTGATGGGTCTGTCTCCACCCACATCACCCAACAGTTACTTAACAAGCACCAAACCCTGAGTCGCCTCTTACAACACCCACGAGAAGAAAATCGAAGCCACTACACACTACATACATATACATACATATACTCACGGCTGTAAATCCCTAGATGGGGTAGCCAGAGCTAAGGAATCAGAAATTCCTCAGCCACTTTTAGAAAGTTAAGTGGGGAAAAGATGGTAAAATAAAGGTTGTTGGTGATGGGGTGGCATCACCCAAAAATCCCTTAATAGCTCCAATACCGTTAGTCACCTCTTACGTACACCCACCGGAAGCAATTGGGTAGTGCTATTCTAAGCCGACACTACACAGCATAACCACACAACTACACACTGATTTTACAAAAAAACTAAGATTTAACATGAAGTTCAGTCATCGCAGATATCATTAATTATAAATGAACGGTTTCATTTATTGGAATGTAAAGTTATATGCAATACAATATTATTAAAATTATTCCCACTAATTATTAATGTTTATCTAAATCAACGATTTCGATGATATAAAAATCGTAGCCAAATTACACAAAAATATCTACCCATATATTAAGGTAATAAGTATATCGACGATTTTAAACTATTCAACATTTTCATACATAGAAGATGAGTAATAAAGAGGAATGATGTTGCGACGAAAGAGACAGCAATAGTGATAAAGTTCAATGTCGAATAAAAAATATGGACAGCATTCGCAGATAAGCAATGTTTATACTAGCCGTATGTTTTGTGATGAGGATTTTAATCTGTGGGACGGTAACTTTAATAATGCCCTTGATAGTTTTGCTAAACCCATATTTGAAACAGCTTTTGCAAAAGAAATCATTTAAATTACATACATATACTCACGGCCATAAATCCTTAGAACGGGTAGCCAGAGCTAACAACATAAAAAAAGGTTTATGTGGTAAAGGAAGAGTTGCCGAATAGTGTCGGCTTAGAATAGCACTACCCCGTTTCTACCGATGGGTGTACGTAAGAGGCGGAGTGTACGGAATGTGGCTGAGGAATTTCTAATTCCTTAGCTCTGGCTACCCCTTCTAGGGATTTATAGCCGTGAGTATATGTATGTATGTATGTGATGGGTCTCCAACGCCCAAAAATCACTTTAAAACCCAATTACGCTTAGCCGCCTATTACGAACTGAAAGAAATGGGGTACCTAGTGTTGCCATAAGTCGACACTACACAGCCATTATAAAATATGTATCAAACATACCAATTTATATTGCAGGTTTATTAAAATGTTACAAAGATCCTCCTAACCTAAATCAACATTTGAGGTATTCATTTATTATCGGTCACTTTTTGCATAGAATTGGAATTTCTTAGGCAATTTGATGCAGGCTAAATTATTTTATTGGTATTACATAAAACCGTGCATACCCAGTGGGTAGAACACTCGGTTATCGTGCAAACGACTAGTGTTCAAATCCTGGGTCGGGCCTACACCAAATTTGTATTTTCTAAAGACATATGTGTGGTTAATTTATCATGGTTGGTAACGGTGAGGGAAAACGTCGTGAGGAAACCCACATGGCTGAGTTGTACTTAGTCATGTGACAGTTTATTCGTACAAAACGGCCCCTATCACGTGAGTACACTGTCCATGCAAAACGTGGGTACTCTGAACACCAGGTGACAAAGTCACGTGATGTTCAGAAGTATTAGTACCTCTGCCAACCCCTTCAGGGATATTCGGCGTGAACGTTTATGTTATGTTATGTTTATTAAAATATTACAAAGACCCTGCTAAATCAACATTTGAGCTATTCATTTAATATCGGTAACTTTTTGCATAGAATTGGTTTTTCTTAAGCAATTTGATGCAGGCTAAATTCTTTCATTGATATTACATAAAAAATCTGACGGTTGTGAATAAATTCTATAACCTCTGACTATATTTTCTGGCATGGCAAAATATACATAAAAAATTAAATTATAATGATTCGTTACGTCCAACTGTACGAATACTAATGTCGCTGAAAGTTCATAAAAAGAAAGATTAAACATTTCTTCGTTTTAAAATAATATTTACACAGAACTTCCATATTC
This sequence comes from Bedellia somnulentella, assembly GCA_963576735.1. NCBI lineage: Eukaryota > Metazoa > Arthropoda > Insecta > Lepidoptera > Bedelliidae > Bedellia > Bedellia somnulentella. Next base: position 19,717,915 of record OY755172.1, read on the forward strand.
ACTTTTAATTATTTCTTTGTACATCAGCGTTTCATTGTGTAAGTTTCGTTATGAAACTAATGATTTATTATTTGTTACTTAATGGTGCTTTCAACAAAGTATAAGTAAAATATAACGTTATACGAAAAAAAGGTTTAAAAAAGATATATTAGTTCTATTTATCCCTTACGGTCAGCTACGGTCGGCTTAGAATAGCACTACCCCGTTTCTACCGATGGGTGTTCGTAAGAGAGTGGCTAACGCTATTGGGGCTTTTAAGGGATTTTTGGGCGATGCGGTTGGAGACCCATCACCAACAACATTTATTTTGCCCACTTTTCCCCACTCAGCTTTCCAAAAGTGGCTGAGGAACTTCTAGTTCCGTAGCTCTGGCTACCCCTTCTAGGGATTTATAGCCGTGAGTATATGTATGTCTACCATTTAATAAAGTATACACTAAAGGATTTGGCATTGATCTATGAGGGGAGTGAGGCACGGACTGAGGCAAGTGCGGGGGGTGCGAGCAACGCACTAATTATTACGAGCAGATAAGGCGCACATTACTACCATTAGCAGCATGCTCCTGAATGCCACATACCAAATTAGAAAACAAAAAATACATTGCCTTGTAGTATATTAAAATAGAAACAAGAAAGCGTTACGACTACCTACTTAGTTATTTAAAATTATGAAATCATTAGGTTGAATCTAGCAAGTGTAATGATATTTATTTATTTATTCGTTGACCACCAACAGCAAACACAACAAACATGGCACAGAACATACAATTGTTTTACAAAGCCAATGACAGGTGATCACAATTACCGGTTCAAAACAAAAGAGGAACGAAATTAAGGCGGTTGACAGCGAGTACATTAGAAAAAAGAAAAATGATAATATTATAAATAACGTTTAAAAAATACATGGAAAGAAAGAGAAAAAAAATTGAACAAAACCAAAAAAAAAACCATGAATGATGATACTATCATGATAATGAAGGAAATGTATATTGGTATGCGCGTGTGTGTGTGTGTGTTCGTGTATGTGTGTGTGTATGTTTTAATTATGCTTATACTGGTTAACTTTGAGTCGTTTTAAATGTTTCTATACCAATCTTCCTACCTACCTACGCCTACGTCCAACAATGGACGTCCCAAACATAGGATTGTATAATAATATCAATTGTAACATGCTTTGCTAATTGATTGGTGGGTTCATTTATAATAATTAATCTTGTATGTACTAACTATTCAATAATAACCAATAAAAATAAATAAAATAAAAAATAAAATAGAATTAGCATGAATTTAAAACCTACCTTAAATATAATCTTGTATAACAATCTAAACATAGATGTAAGTTAAATTTTGTCATTAATTGTTACACTAATTTAATACTGTCAATGTTATAAATCTTTATAAATTTGGGAAATAAAGGCTTTATTATTATTATTTATACCAATCTTCCGAAATTCAAATCTGTTTGAAAAAAAAGGGTTGTTGAATTCGCACAAAATACGGCGGATGGGAGCATTTTCCTGAAGAGTTCAAGATCTAACAAGGACAAAAGCAATATAACTATATCCCGGGTGTAACACATATGAAAATTAATGAGTTTTAGCATATGAGTATATTGACGAAAACACACCTTAAGCCAAGACGTAACCCGTTCGCAACCTGTCAGACCAGTTACGAATTAAAATGCAATTTAATTAATTAACAAAACAATTATCGAATCGACTTACGCGTACCGTTGTGCATACATCCATTTTAAACATATTTTCATAGTTAGTAATTTGACATAGATACTTTTTGATTTAATATTAAGAGAGCTCGTATCCCAGTCATTTATTAAAATTATTACAAATTAATCCGTGTGTTAGTTGGTAGTGTTTAGCTTATGGGTAAGGAGGTCGCGGATTCAAATCCCACTGGGAAACATTAATGTGATGGACTTGAAAGATTTTTCTCCGTCTTCGATGGAACGCATATGAGTATTATATTATTGAATATGCACGAGATCCCTTACCCCAATACATTTAAAAGTACCTACTTTTCTAGGGGCTTATAACATTTGTTTTATACTTAAATACTATCATTTTTACTTTACGACAAAAATGTTTCGCTTAATATTATTGATACAAATTATATCGTCTAAACGTTTTTAAAATTGCGATAAATTTATTCCATTTCAGGCATTCCAGCCCACCAGTCCGGGTTTATAGTATTATTTACAGCAAATAGTATTTTGTGCTCCGATGAGTCTATCACATGACATACACATCAACTCAAAACCAAACACCCCAACATTCACATTACAATCGATCCTACAATCAAAGAAAAGCTGATAAACCTAACACTCTCAAACGACGATTTTCTAATTAACTCTACCGATGAAAGCGAACAGAAACGTTTGCACAGTATGTTTGGGAAACGAACATTATGTTATTGTAAAGATACGGCAGTGGCATTGAGCAAGGACGTGAGGTTCTCCGAAAGCGTCGGAATGGCCGCCAGTGTCACGTAGCGGCGTCCGCACGTGATCGCGGCGCACGTCCGTTGCTTCACTCTTACACAAACATACCACTATTTGTTCAGCACATGCATCGCTTACTGCTTCTGTATTACTCTAGAACTAGCATTGGAATATGACTTGAAAAAATAAGTCAAATTTTAAAATACCTGTAATTTTTCTGTTAAGTATCTTATACTTCTACTACGACGTGTAGTGTCGGCTTAGAATAACACTACCCCATTTCTACCCGTGGGTGATCGTAAGAGGCGACTAAGGGTATAGGGGCTTATTAAGTGATTTTTGGGCGATGTGGTTGGAGACCCGTCACCAAAAACATTTATTATTACCATCTTTTCCCCAATCAATTTCCAAAAGTGGCTAAATATTTCATTCAGCTCTGGCTACCCCGTTAATGGATTTATAGCCGTGAGTATATGTATATATGTACTTCAGAAACTAAGCTGTGTAGCTACTGAGATGACAATGGGCGTTCATGTTTATTAAGAATTTTATGTGATTTTTGGTCGATGTGGCGGGTGACCCATCCCTTATTTGCAATCCTTTCGCCATTGCACATCCAAAAGGTGCTAAGTAATATTGAATTATGGAGCTTTAGCCGTGTTTATGTGTAAACCGAAAAAAAAGGGAAAGATATCAATCTTTTTTATCGACTTTTTGGAAGCCTGCATTAAAGTTCTGTCGGCTTACCAACACGCTGACTTACATCTAGGATTATATGTGCAATTTAAGGAACTAAACATACATGTGATTTGCTTTATAAGTCATTAATAAACGAGCGCTAGCTAATATACCGTGCTATAATTACGTTTCATATCATCATTTCTATTACTGTAACTAATCTATAATTTATCATTCCAAAAACTGAACAAAAACTGTTCAAGTAATGACACGACGACGCCGTTATAGATACCATTCATCTAGTACTAATAATAATAATATAATAATAAATATACGGGCATAAAATACACAGATAAAGTTAGCCCCAAACTAAGTAACTAAGACTTGTATTAAGGGACACCAACTCAGCGATATATTTAATACTAATAAATAAAGAATTAATAAAGGTAAGAAAAATTTCGACACAGGCGGGAATCGAACCCGCGACCTCGGGTATACGCCCCGACGCTCTGATAATTGAGCCACCGTGTCAATGGCTGCCAGCGCGAAATTCTTCTATCCTTTGTTGCTTTTACACGTGTAAGTAGTTTTGCGTTTCCTACCTTCGAATTTAAACGAATTGTGTCGAAATGTGTCGAAATTTTTCTTTCCTTTATTTATTCTTTATTTATTAGTAATAATCCCCACATGAGGTTTTCATGAACAAAAAGATTTAAACGATATATTTAATATTATATATTACACATATAAATAACATCCAAGACTAAGAAAAAATCATTAATGTTAATCACATAAATGTTACTTTCAGCGGAGATCGAACCCGCGACCTCCGGACTGAGAAGCTAATCACCGTTCCACTCGGCCACGGACATCGTCATAGTATTAGAAACAAGTGAGATCAATGCCAATAGCAAAAGCAAGTTAGATAGGAATGCCTTAATTGCAAGATATGAAGTAGTATACAGTAGCAACGCAGATAACCAATACGTCACAGCAACTAAAGATACCAACATATATACATACATACATGCATATACTCACGGCTATAAATCCCAGGAAGGGGTAGCCAGAGCTAAAGAATTAGAAATTCCTCAGCCACTTGGGGAAAAGATAGTCAAAATAAAGGTTGTTGGAGATGGGTCTCTAACCGCATCGCCCAAAAATCCCTTAATAGCCCCATACCGTTAGTCGCCTCTTACGTACACCCACCGGAAGAAATGGGGTAGTGCTATTCTAAACCGACACTACACGGCAACATCAACAATCAACATGACAGCTGCTGAGTGCTGAATGCTTTCTGTGTTTTAACAAAATTTGTGGACGCTCGAAATGGCTATTAGAAGAACCATTACTTTGATGACTCATTTAAGTAAGGTTTCTTCAAAACAGAAGCATTAATGTTTAAACTTTGAACGTCAGTTACGATATTATTTTCTGAGAGTAATTTTAGTACATTTGACAACTGGCTTTATCTACGCTTGCTACTATAGTCTTAATAATAGTTTAGATTATATCAAATTGTGGATGTTCATAGACATTACAAACTAGTCTCAGTAACATACTATTATACCCACGCTAATAAGTTGTCACTGTGAAACAAATGATTAAATCTAGAGATGTTTTTTTTGTACACCAATTTGCTGTTAACCCTACAATTTTTGCTTTATAGCGTAATTGGCTCGTAAAGTTTCATAATTGTTATATAAAGACAAAAGAACGGGTTGAAAAATATGCCTTTTTATTAAAAAAAATAAAGTAATTGTTGTTAGTAAGTGTCATATCATATATAGACGTGACCTTTAAGCCAAATCAAATTCTTTGTTGTCATAATTAATTTGAAAACGCAATAACTGTTTCAAAACATGCTTTGTTAGACGCAATCCTGACATCCTATTGTTTCCTGAAATATTCTGAGGTCTCATAATTTAATAATAAACAAATTATACAAGGAGGAAATTGAGAATAATATTAATATATTTGTTTATGCGGTCATCAGACATAAGTACTTTATTTTGTTATTTGGTCGAGTCAACGAATCATTAGTTGATGTTGTTTGTGTGTTAATGATTATTGGGAGCACTTGTTTGTTTTGGTTGTTTGCTATAACTGTAGTTCCCTAATTGTTGAAACGGTTCTATTATGCTTAAATTACGTTAGCTTTCCTTTTAAGACGCATATAAATAAATAATCATTGACAAGTCGTGTAAAAATTCGTTAATCTCCAGGGTTATGCTACGAAGGAATTCTGAAGTTATGTATTTCCAGAGATCTAGGAATTAGCTCTATGTTTGTATTAAATGAAGTTCACGCATTAATATTAGTTAGTGTCTTATCGGTATCTAAGCATTTTAATAACTTATCAGAAAGAGAAAGTACTTTTACATATCCCATTGTAATAACATAATGCAAGATGAGGATTGTCGAACTCATCACATCATCATCGAACTCAAAATCTAAATCGTATCTAAAGGTAAAATCAATTGAATCATCAATCGAAGATGACGCATCTAAAACATTAGCAGCAACAGTAGGAATTGCTATCGTAAAAATAAAATTCTTATGTGCAGTGCA
>OY755172.1:19723817-19765582 GCA_963576735.1 Bedellia somnulentella
ATCGACTTATTATAACCTTAACATCTAAATCTAAACATCACGTAATACTATAATCACCTTGTATTTACACAAGGACAAATCAATTGTGCGAACACTTACAGAAGAATTATGCAAGATCTTAGATGTAGTTTTATACTTTGGAGAAATTATGGTGAAATTATTTTCAGTTACTATTAACTTAACTATGACTGCCTGAAAATGCAGACTGTGCGATACAGAAAATACGATTAGGTCTTTTATAAATTTAAGGCATAGGTTAGATTTTAATGAGATATCATACATACATGCATACATATACGACCCTAAATCCTTAAAAGGGGTAACCAGAGCTTCAGAGCTAGAAACTCCTCAGCCACATTTGGAAGTTGATAGGGGATAAGATAATAGAATAGTTGATATGTGTCATTTCAATTCAAGTACTTTTTAAGATTGTTTACTATTTTCACTGTTGGCAATCCGTAAAAAAAAAAAAAAATAGAAATAAAGTTTCATTGGTGATGGGATGTGTCTCCAACCGCATCGCCTAAAAACTTTAAAAGCCTCATACGGTATGAGTCATACCCTTAGTCGCCGTTACAACACCCGCGAGTAGAAAGGGGTAGTGACATTTTAAGCCAGCAATACACGGCGATCAATGAGATATCATGCTAAAAATGTCCTGATAGAAAATGAAATGTCTGTTTGTAAAAGCCACTTTAGCTTCTGATGTAGAAGACAAATCGATTTAAATATGATCGCGGCCGCGTGGTTATCCACATTTAGTTTTTTTTTAAGTCATGTGTGTAGTTTATTTTACAAGCTGGTAATGGTGAGGAAAAACCATCTTGCTGGCATACACATGGATGATTTGTATATAGTCAAGTGAGAGTGGCCGTGTCGTGTACTAGCAGCGATAGGTGTCAGTTGCAGTCATAGTTAGATGTGGCTTTTAGGGTTAGATAATATTGTAACACTATTTTTTTGTAAATTAAATCTATTTATAGGCTTTCCCCGTATTGGTTAATATCCTGTTTATGTGCAAAAACAGTTCAGAGTACCGACACTCTTAAATCCAGGTGACAAAAATGTCAAGTAATGTTCGGTGGTATTTGTAGCTTTACAGTAGCGATAAAAAAAGGATCGGGTGTATATAGCTATATAAAAAGAGGTCCGAAAGTATTTAAATATGCTTTGATTATTAGTTATCTAGATTGATTTTTAGAGATAAGAAAACTTTTTTAGATTTAAACTAACTAAAATCGGCATTTGCGAATGAATAATTTGTTTTCCGAATAATAAGGCTCAGTTTTAAGAGAGTATGTCTACCTACATGTGAGTACATAAAAAAAGAAAATTAGCAAGTTTTTATTCACAAGTTAAAAGAAGAAGTGAAGTGATAATCTCCCGATTACTACGAGTATTACGTATAGTAATACAGTGCTGTTTTACTCATGTCCTGCAGTTTCAGCTTATTATAAAAATGATCATTCTCTAACCAAAATATACGTTAAAACCATAACATATGGCTACTACTAATGTTTCAGGATTTCAGTTTTAGTAGATACCGCCATAGTTTGACGTTATCAATAATATAAGTTTTAAATTTTTCAATTACAGGTTTTAACATCCATGTGAAAGTATATTTGCATGCTCAGCGAAAGAAAAATATAAATTTATTTAACTAGGATATGACAAAAACAAAATGGAATTCAGAAATTCAGGAATTTTGCTTAATTGTAAACATAATATTAATATAAATAAATATATCGTCCTGATAAAAACTTAGTAAATCACTCTTATCAATTTACTACCATGATTTTTTTTAAATTATTTTCTACCTTATGCGCCAACTGCGAGGCTGTACTAACTGTGTTACTTCTACAGATGCCGACTGTATCAACTGTAATATTTTGATAGTACTCAAATATTTTATAATGTTTTCAGAGGTTCACTAAAGAGAATTCGAATATTCATACGTGCAAGAACAATAAAACACCAAAGAGCTAGAAGTAAAACTACTTCCTATTCCAAGTATACAAACTGAAAACTTACAATGGGTAACACTAACAGAACTGAACCAAAACAAATAGCAAGTCCATTAGCTGGTGGTAGCGGTTGATGAGGCGAACAATTAGAAGTCGATTCAAATAACGGTTTACGTAAACATTCTAAACGTGCTCCCAAACTAAAAAACTAAAATATTTGTGAAAAAATCTAATTAGTAAAATAAAACAAAACTTAATGCCGAAAAATTCAAGAAAGCGTATCAAAAAGTCTACCTTTTACGTAGTTATTGTTAACTTCGTTGATAAGTGCATCTAAGTAGTGCGCCTCTCTAGGCCAGCCGCCCGGCCACGGCTCGTGCAGCATGTCTCGTGCTCACAGTTCACTATGTGCGCGCTGTCGTGCGCTCGGTGCGACGGCGTGGGCTCGACTGACGTCACGTCACGCCGCGCGGCGCGACCTGTGGCGCCCCTCCGCTCCTGCCGCCCGCTCATTGGTTCCCGGTTCTGATGTTCTTTTGTTGTCCTCGATCTGAAGAATCCCGCGCCGTCGAATGACGATGCTCGGCCCTCCTCCTCCGCTCTATTGACCATTATCTCCCAATCCGCGGCACTCCATAGTGAAACTGATAGTTCCTATTGTACTATCGGCCGTTTTACCTCAATCAACTTTACAGATCCGACTATCGTTGTTAGATTACAATAAATGCTGATAATTTTGAGGAAACCCTTGCCGAGATTACGATTCGTTTTGACGATAAACTTTATGAATGAAGCCCAGGTTATCAGTTGCCGCCGTTGCAGTTTTAATCTAATCGAATCTTACGTTAGTGTAAGTTTTTCTAGTTATTATATTTACAGGAAATAAGTTGAAAACCATCAAGTTCGTTTCGCTTTCAATCTTCTACTTTAATTGGTCGTGTGTTCCAGATCGCTGGCAGTAAAACGTGTAGTTATTGCAAACGTACAATGCCTGCTCGACCACGCTGAAACTAGGTAGCTGCCGTGAGAGGCAATTTCAAGTAGGTTTCCTTGCTGATATCAAACGGAATTCATTCGTTTTAGCTATTATTAGTTGGGTCAGTAATGTAGGTACTAGCAATTGTTTCACAAGCAGGCAATCTAAAATTCGAACGTGACAGTAAAGGCCCTAGTTATCAAAAACGCTGCAATATTTCTAGAATATTTTTAAAAACAGGATTGCGTCAATAATTGTGAAAACTTTCAACGTAGATATCAAAAATTATATGTACCCATAAAATGGGTTCATAGGTGAAATCATAAAATATATTTTAAGTATCGTATAAAAGTGGCAGGTTCAGTTAATCCAGGATTCGGTGATAGGTTTATAGTTTCTCGAAAAGCAATAAATCGAGCGATGTTTGCAGTAAAAGTGTAACAAAGAAAGGGTCATGTCAATGTGGCTGGCGGTTGGCGTCCCGCGGAGCTAACGAGCGCTAACTGATTTATGAATTATCTGAACGCATACCAAACAAACGATAACTTTTTGCTTCCTAATATTACTGTTAACATTTAAAACAACAAATAGAGGATGCGAAACACTCGCATATCAATGCCATGTCCTTTTTTCTAAATTCGTTTTGGTCATTACCGTCTTTACCATAAGGGCACACGGGGCACTGGCCCAGGGCCCCAATCCCAGGGGGGGCCCGAAGGACCGACAATTACTCTCACACATTTATTCTCAAAACATTTTTGGCGGGCACATTACAATTAGTGATCTTATCAGAAGGTATTTACAAGGCATAACTACGCCATTATATCGATTAGAAGATTTTAGTCAACAGAAATCCAGAAAGAAATCGTTATCGTAATCGTCACCAAATAAATATAGTTTGACTAAAAAATAAAGTTCTGTAGTGTCGGCTTAGAATAGCACTACCCCATTTCTTCCGGTGGGAGTACGTAAGAGGCGACTAACGGTATTGGGGCCTTTAAGGAATTTTTTGGCGATGCGGTTGGAGACCCATCACAAATAACCTTCATTTTACCATCTTTTCCCCACTAAAATTTACAAAAGTGGCTGAGGAATTTTTAATTCCTTGGCTCTGGCTACCCCTTCTAGGGATTTATAGCCTTACGTATATGTATATGTAACTAAAAAATATTTCCCAATATTTATTTATTTATTTATCTGGGGGCACGGTGGTGCCCCCGCCAAGACGACCAAGCGAAGCGCACGGGCACTACCTACCTTTTCTCGAAGCGCTTCGTCGTTTTTTTGAACCCTCATATTTTGGGTTTGGGTTATGCTAGATCAACAAAATTTTCGGGATATATTGTCAATAGCGGACTTATTGAACATATTAAGTTTTAGTTACATTAGCTTTTATACTTCAGATTTTATTTATATCTAAAAAACGCTGATTTCGTCACTGACTCACTGATGATCATCAAAATTATTAAGGTATTTCCTAATGTCCTAGAAAGCTGAAATTTCGTATGTAAGCTAGTATTAGCACACAAACAACAAAAAAATTATAAAACTTGTAACTTTCATCCTCCAACCCCTTAAACTAGGGGATGGGAGTTTGTATGACACCTGTAATTTTAAAAGATTAAATTTTGATGACGCTAGAGGTCTAATCTAATAATAATCTAAAACTTGGTGCCCTGAGATATATATATATGTATAGGTACTCATTGTTATAAAAAAATAATAAAATAAAAAATAATCGACATATATTGAGACATATCGACTGTCTCTGATCTATCACTTATTATAAACAGTAAATCAACAAAGAAAAAAAGGCAAAGATAGAGAGTGGGCTGTAAAAAAAGGCGTCTCTGATGTGCAAGAAATACACCCCAAAAAAAGAAGAAACAAATAAAATAAAAATTTGTTACAAACAACTTACAAAAAGAAATGAAATCCCACCAAAAACATTTTCATGTAAAATGTTGCCAAGACGAGTCCATATGACTCGCACTGTCAAAAAGTTATCAGATCTCATGTAGAGCCAAGCTTCTAACACTACACGCCCTAACTCTACAAGGCCTAACTTCACAAACTCTACACCTTAGTCAAAATATGTGGCTTGGCCGTTCGTTACTACAAGAACTATTGTATAACACAAAAGTAATGAACAGTGAATTGATTTTTCACCTTACGCCGATGTGAATGTAGCGAAATGGCCAAGCCACATATTTTGACTAAGGTGTAGAGTTTGTGAAGTTAGGCCTTGTAGAGTTAGGGCGTGTAGTGTTAGAAGCTTGGCTCTACATGAGATCTGATAACTTTTTGACAGTGCGAGTCATATGGACTCGTCTTGGCAACATTTTACATGAAAATGTTTTTGGTGGGTTTATTTATTTATTTGAGAAACAAACGGTACACAATATTTCAAATAAGATAAAAATACAGAGAAGTTCTTGACCTATAAAGGTTCTACCAATTGTTATACAGACGATACAGAAAAACGCAAATTAAAATAACTAATGAAAACAAAACAATTATACGTCAGTTTTAATATGGATAATTTATACAGATGAAATTAAGTAAGTTAAATGAATTATATTGTCATTCCCACCAGACCAAGCAAACACTACAAGATTACAAAATATGCATAGAGATTTTAGGAAATAATGTTAACAATATTTTATGATAATAAAATATACCTAAATAAGATACTTACTTTTCAAGGTTAAAAATACAAAAATTAATAATATATAAGATAATTATGAATAAAAGTACTTAAAATACATACTTTAATAATAAATATGACATAATAAGTAAATATATAAATATAATATAATAAATAAATATAAATTCAAATAATTATATTAAGAGAAAATTGTATGACTCAAACATTTAGGGTCGATCGGCTGATTCAACAAACTCCAACTGTTTACAAAAGTTCTTAAATTGAGTTAATGATAAATTCAAAATGTCAGCTTCGGAAAATTTTGTATTGTAAGAAATAATAGCACGGGAAATAAATCTGTTGCTGGCATAATTAGTCCTAAGAGATGGTGTGTGGAATGTGAATGAGTTTCTAGTGTTGTGGGACGGACATCTGAAGTTTAACCTTGATAACAAATAAGGTGAATCAATTAGATAATGGATGGTTTTAAATAACATATAAGGTGAAAATCTTGAAAAAGCGTGGGTTGCTCGAAAGACGAAAAAATCCGAAGTAGGTCCGTTTAAAGTGGGTCAAAATCGAGTATTTCAAATCTGGGATGTGTGTTTACTAGAGATGAAAAGTGTGTTTAAGATATTGAGAGAAGAGTGAAAAAGGGTAATGCGAATAATGGAGCACTGGACAGTCTAATGTCTAGTCAATCGGTGTCCGAAAAGGCCCGAATGGCTGTGCATGATGCTGTTCTTGTCCCTACGCTTATGTATGGCAGTGAATGTTGGGTGTGGCAGAAGAAGCATGAAAGCAGAGTGAATGCAGTAGGGTCCCTCAGAAAAGTTTGTAATGTAAGGTTTTGTGATCGTGGAAGGAATGACGTGATTCGTGAAAGATGCGGTGTTAAAGATGATATTGTAAGTAAGATTGAAAAAGGAATGTTGAGATGGTTTGGGAACATCGAGAGGATGGATGATAGGAAATTGCTGAAAGGTATCTATAGAGCTAATGTAGAAGGTAATGATAGCAGAGGACGGCCACGGAGGACACACTTGGACCAAATTGAGAGTGTGCTCAAAAAGGCAGGCGTCCGAAGTATCAAGAATAAAAGAGCATGTATGAAAAGATTGATGGATGTAGACGAAGCTAGAGAGGTTTGCCAGGATCGTACGAAGTGGCGATCAATAGCCTCTGCCTACCCCTATGGGAATTAACGGCGTGAGTACGTGTATGTATGTATGTAAAATCGAGTTTAAAGAAGTCGGTTACATACATACTAACATACCATACATACATACAGGTGAAGCTAATATAAACGTGTTAAAAACCAGCAGCATTACATTTTGATTTTATTTGTTAAGTGTATGGATGTTATTTATTTTACCAATGTATTTTTTTATTTTAGTTTACAATTTTTTCCAACGATTATATTATTTGTTTTTTATAAAAAGTGTCGCTGTGTTACATTATAATTTTAAATTCTGATTTGTTAAATTTTTTAAGAAATTTGCATGCCACAGATGGTGGAATATAGCATGGTCTAAATAAATGTTATAACATCTAATATGTCAAATACCTATATTCGCAAATAAAGTAAAATAAAAAAAAATACAAAATCTTTATATCATACTATATTGAATTACCCATAGAGATATAATACCTCTATGAGATTACCAGTAATAAGTGGTCATACTCATACTTATTAGTAAAAAATGTTATTATAATTCGCATTTTAACTTTCCAAAAGGGCCCCCAATTCTTGTGTGCCCCAGGCCCCAGCCTAGTTTAAGACGGCCCTGGTTTTGGTTTATGTTCACAAAACGACTACACAGAAATATATTTTAATGTTATTGACATGAATTCCTCATGTGGGGATTATTACTCATAAATAAAAGATGTTATTAAAGGAAAGCTACAACTAGCTACACTGTAGCTACACTGTAGCTCAGTTGGCAGAGCGACGGGGGCGTATACCCGAAGGTCGCGGGTTCGAACCCCGCCAGTGTCGAAATTTTTCTTTCCTTTAATAACATCTTTTATTTATGAGAAATATATTATTAGCTTACTCTTTTTTAAATGAACTTTCAAACTTTGAATGAATACCATTTTTATTACAGTGTGATAGAAATTTCGTTATTGCGTCCATAAATATCAAGACATGGTGTCTAAGCGAAAATATGCGGTTTAAAAGTATAGGCAACTATTTCCTATAATAATATTAAGGTATAACCTATTTACAACAGAATGTGTGATGCTGTGGTGGAAATTTAAATAAAGCATATCACATAAATAAACTGCAAAACTTATTATGATTTTCCTGATTTGGTTCTTAAACTTTGGTTGATTTTGAGATTAAGGTAAACATACATATACTAACGGCTATAAATCCCTAGAAGGGTAGCCAGAGCTAAGGAATTAGAAATTCCTAAGCCACTTTTGGAAAGTCGAGTGGGTAAAAGATGTAAAAAAAAGGCTGTTGGTGATAGGTCTCCAACCGCGTCGCCCAAAAATCCCTTAATAGCTCCATACCGTTAGTCGCCTCTTACGTACACCCACCGGAAGAAATGGTGTAGTGCTATTCTAAACCGTCACTACACGGCAAATAATTAAAAGAGACTGCTAAACTAATTGCTATTGGGAATATTATCAAATCCATAACGCATGGTATACATCCCATCCCATACCCAATCCCAATTCATGTAAAAACATAAAACGGGGAATAATTTTGACCCGCTATAAAATAAGTCGTGCAAGTTTTCCCACGATTCAATTTCACCGTATACCACCCAGATAAGAAAACCACAAACAACCTCTCCCTGAGAAAACGCATAGAGACCAAGCACACTAAGATATAATAATAAATATTCAAAGCTTATCCAGTTAATATCCAGAAGCAGGTAATTAAGGAATGAATAGCAAACAATCTTCACACAGGTATTAGCTGTGCAGTGAGCTAATTCGAAGAAAGTGCGTGGGAGAGATCCTTTGGCCTCATTAGTCAAAGTTTAAGTTTAATTCTTGTTGTAAAGACATACATAATATTTGTTGGCAGTTGTATATATGAAACAATAGGTAATATCAGTATTAATCGACGAGTACCTCATAGAAAACATTGAGATCAAATGTATGCTGTATTAAAAATAAACTAGTCAGAGTAAAATGGTTTGAATTAAAATATTCATGCATGTAAAGTTTGCCGAGTAGTGTCGGCTTAGATTGCCGTGTAGTGTCGGCTTAGAATAGCACTACCCCGTTTCTACCGATGGGTGTACGTAAGAGGCGACTAACGGTATTGGGGCTTTTAAGGGATTTTTGGGCGATGCGGCTGGAGACCCATCACCAACAACCTTTACTTTACCATCCTTTCCCCACTCAAGTTTCCAAATACAGCAGCATATATGACAGAGATCTTAAATTATCATTTCTTTTGTTTTTACTTAGATTGTTAATTTGTTTATGATATGCTGAAATAAATACATATATATACATACATACATATACTCACGGCTATAAATCCCTTAACGGGGTAGCCAGAGCTTTGGAATGAAAAATTCCTCAGCCACTTTTGGAAGTTGATTGGGAAAAGATGGTAATAATAAATGTTTTTGGTGACGGGTCTCCAACCACATCGCCCAAAAATCACTTAAAAAGCCCCCTATACCCTTAGTCGCTTCTTACGATCACCCACGGGTAGAAATGGGGTAGTGTTATTCTAAGCCGACACTACACGGCAATATATATATATATATATAACATAAAACTACACTGGAAATATTTATCTACAATATGACGATATAGTCGTATAACTTGCGTTTGGTGGTTGCCTCAGCTTTATCGATGTGAGTAAATTAATACCTCACAACACTGATTTTCAGTCAGTACCATAATATAAAACCGTCACGATACTTAAAATTATTTCTGTTATTCGAACTTTACATACATACATACATACATATTCTCACGGCTATAAATCCCTAGAAGGGGTAGCCAGAGCCAAGGAATTATAAATTCCTCAGCCACTTTTAGAAGTTGTGTGGGGGAAAGATAGTAAAATAAAGGTTTTTGGTGATAAGTCTCTAACCGCATCGCCCAAAAATCCAATAAAAAGCCTCAATACCCTTAGTCGCTTCTTACGACACCCGTGGGTAGAAAGGGGTAGCGACATTCTAAGCCGGCACTACACGGCAATATGTATCCTAAGAAAAGTACGAGTAGTAGACACGGTTACTGTGATTATAAAAATATCAGCAAATTTGAATTCCCCTGGGCAACAGAAACATGAAACTGCGTTTATTTAACTTACGAATACATGTTTGCTATTACTGACCATTCGACCTCATTGGGCTCTACAAAAACACACAAATTACAAGAATTTCTAATGAGTTGTTTGTCGAGTTCATAGTTAGCTTTGTAGAGAAGTCAGACAGACAGACAAAGAGTGCTTCCCGAATATTGACAAAGACATGCCAATCATATGACGGCGGCGCGGGGTGAAATGCATTGTTTTTTTATCGTTTTTAGAAAAAGGGTCACTAGGCTGTGCAAAACGTAAGCTTTGTTCGAAGGGATTAGTCATCAAGGGGGTGTTCATTACGATTTTAACAGGTAACTTTTTATATGATAGGTTTCGTATGAGGCGTTTGTTCCTGATATGTGTTTACAATCCTATGTAGGTTAGGTACAACATTTTCGTCCACCTCTTTTAAATGAAATGGTACAGTAATTTTCTAAGCCGATATTAGCCGACCTTCGAAGGGTCAAAAATTAAAAAGATTGATCTTTCAGAGATTTTCTGAAAATAATACATACATACATACATATACTCGCGGCTATAAATCTCTAAAAGGGGTAGCCAGAGCTGAAGTATTGAAAATGCCTCAGCCACTTTTGGAAGTTGAGAGGGGAAACGATGGTAAAATAAAGGTGTTTGGTGATGGGTCTCCAACCGCATCGCCCAAAAATCCCTTAAAAAGCCCCAATACCCTTAGTAGCCTCTTACGTACACCCACGGGAAGAAATGGGGTAGTGCCATTCTTAGCCGACACCACACAGCAATATATAATAATAAAAAAATATTTTCTATTTATTACCTTTTTATTATTGGCTTTGAATAGCATTACCCCATTTCTTCCTGTGGGTGTTCGTAAGAAGAGGCTAAAGGGTATTGGGGCGTTTTTATTGTTTTTTGACCGATGCGGTTGGAGTTCCAATCTTACAATCTTATCCCCACACAACTTCCAAAAGGACTGAGGAATTACTTATTTCGAAGCTCTGGCTACCCCTTTTAGCGATTTATAGCCTTGAGTATAAGCATGTAAGTAAGTTATTACTTGATCAACTATGTATCTCTGCTCTCTGTTTGCATTTATTAATAGATAGATACATACATACATACTCACGGCTATAAATCCCTAGAAGGGTAGCCAGAGCTCAGGAACTTGAAATTCCTCAGCCACTTTTGGAAAGTTGAGTGGGGAAAAGATGGCAAAATAAAGGTTGTTCGTGATGGGTCTCCCAACGCATCGCCCAAAAATCCCTTAAAAGCCCCAATACCGTTAGTCGCCTCTTACGTACACCTACCGGCAGAAATGGGGTAGTGTTATTCTAAGCCGACACTACACTAGATATACAATAGATACTTTATAGAAAAATACGAGTAAGTAAGATCTCATATGTTCTTCAAAAGACCATTCATCCCAAACACCAGCAAACTTCATTTATAAGTAAAACGACATAACCTGAACCAATAGGTCAGCCAGACTACCAACAAATCTGCGAGAAACAATGCGATAGTCAAGCATAACATTCTACCTACATTTTTTGACCAAAAATGACGTCAGTAATGATTAATTTGGGTTCAAACCATTTTTTAAGCCCTTAGTCATTTCCTTAGTGACCGTACCATAGTTGGCGTTTTCCGGTATTTTTTGTGCTTAATAACAATGTGATGATACGAATATTCATTAATGTGGCTTTTTGCATAGTTTTTATTTTTAAAATTTTGTCTATTTGTAATTATAACTCCGAAGAACATGTTCATTTACGTATATGATGGTCATAATTTATTGAACTTACCATCCGAGGACTGTGTGGAAGAGATTGATTTTAGTGGTAAGACCGCCTATCGTACTTTTGCTTTCGTGTTGTATTTTTGTATGAGTTTTTTTTGTGCAATGACGTGTTTTTACTTTCTATTCTTGTTTTTTTTCTAACAAAGAGCTGGAAATAGAATGATTGTTTGACGGAACGTGATTATATTATCTTTTGTACATTATATATATAATATTCGCTGTTATACTGTGCTTGCTACCACGAAACACTTCACAAGCAAGACAGATTCGCATTCAGTCAATTTAGTTTTACATAAAGTTCTCATCATCTTATATATATTGAACTTACTTAATTTGCTAAAGAATGAATGACGAACCAATATAGAAATACTTAAAAAAAAAACAAAAGCTTCAAATTAAAAACTAAACAGAAATAAAACAAATATTGTTACTTAAAACTATATTATTATTTTTTATTTAAAAAAGAACCGCCTTCAAAAATCCAACTGAAAAGTATAAAATAATTTTTATTTATTTTATTATGTACAACTCTATTCAACTTCTTCTTTTTGAAGTCGGTGCCAAACCAATTTTCATGACAAAGAAGAACGAATATTAGTGGCCCGCCCAAAATCTGATAATCTTGCATAACCTAACCTAACGTTACTTTACTATCTCGCTATCTATCAAAAATTATAATTTACTAGTATTTACAGTTTTACGGTGACATGTATATTATGATAATTTCTCTGCGGAGTGCGACGCATGCGCACCAGGCTAAGCACCGCTCACTGTCCCCCACCTCCAGCCTATATAAAGCGACGTCGTTGCGAGCGGATGAAATTTCTTGATTTTTGAGCGCGATTGTGTTACTGTGGTTGAGGCACTATCGATTGATTTATTATTCGTATGGTTTTCTCTATGTAGCAATTTTCATTTTGGATTTGTCCGTTTGGCACCGACTTCAAAAAGAAGAAGTTGAATAGAGTTGTACATAATAAAATAAATAAAAATTATTTCATACTTTTCAGTTGGATTTTTGAAGGCGGTTCTTTTTTAAATAAAAAATAATAATATAGTTTTAAGTAACAATATTTGTTTTATTTCTGTTTAGTTTTTAATTTGAAGATTTGTTTTTTTTTATTTTATACTTTTTAGTGATAAGTTCTTAAATCACTCTAAGTTTTTTTTAGTGAATTAGTGATAGTTTTTTAGAGATAAGTTTTACTGTCCGTTTATTTTATAGTTTTTTTAACAGGTTGTTATAATATTTGTTATTATGACTTTAGTTTACTTGTTACTATTTTGTTTACCTGCGGGCCTAGATAGAAAATCAAAGGATGCTTTAAGGAAAAGTCGCGTAAGGGAGAACGAAACACCCATCAAAAAAAAACAAAGACATCAGCAGGGCAAGCACGAGCCGTATTTAAACTAGTTATCGCGTGGGATAAAGCAGCCATCTTTTACGCACTTACTTAGTATCGTATACTGCCATCTCATTCTAACCGTTATCGTGTCGATAACTCGTGCTTGCCCTTCAGAATGAGAGAGATCGTCAGCGTGCTGCTCTTGCTGCCGAAACAGATGAGCAAAGAGAAGTTCACCTATCACAAATGCGAAGAAACACTCTTATATATATGTAGCGTTGAGTCGTGTAAAATCCCTTGATGAGATGGCTTTAAGTGATATAGATTCAAAGAAATTACTTAACCATCCCCATGACGATAGAGCCTTGATTGAAATGAGCAGGATGAAAAACATGATGTTGCAATATATATTTTTTTCTTCAATATAATTAAGAGTAATTTATCCATGTTTTTATATACTTTTTTGTTTAATAATTTAGTAACTCTGTTTATTACTAATAATAAAACTTTATTAACATAAATTGATAAATCTCTGTCTAGTATTGATAACTTTACATACATACTTATATTTCAAACTAAGAAACCTCCTTTTTTTCGAGTCGGTTAAAGAACTTAAACCTTCTCCTAAATGTAATAACATAAACTGATAACTCTTTGTCTAATAATAACTAAGAACCTTCAAACTTACATACATACTTATAGGTGAAACTCAGAAACTCCTTTTTTGAGACGGTTAGATCACTAAAACCTTGTCCTGAAAGTAACAAGTACTTTTCTGAAAATCGCATCCAAATAGCTTAAGCGAAACGCGAGATAATCGCCGACCAACATACATGCAGGTCAAACACAAAACCTCCTTTCTTTTAGAGTCGGTTAAATCACTTAACCCATCTTCTAAATGTAACGAATACTTTTCTGAAAACCGCATCCAAATAGCTTAAGCCAAACGTGAGATAATCGCGGACCAACAGACATACATACAGGTCAAACACAGAACCTCCTTTCTTTTTTTGGTCGGTTAAGCCACTAAAACCTTCTCCTAAATGTAACGAATACTTTTCTGAAATCCGCATCCAAATAGCGTAAGCCAAACGTGAGATAATCGCGGACCAACAGACATACATACAGGTCAAACACAGAACCTCCTTTCTTTTTTTGGTCGGTTAAGGCACTAAAACCTTCTCCTAAATGTAACGAATACTGTTCTGAAAACCGCATCCAAATAGCTTAAGCCAAACTCGAGATAATCGCGGACAATTATACATACATACATACATACATACATACAAACAATCGAACTGAGAACCTCCTTTTTTGAAGTCGGTTAAAAATGCATGTGGCGCCGATTACAGATTACCTTCGCGTCACTTAATTATTACGCCTTACATCCCCGAAAGTTTGGCAGAGGTAAGAGTACTGTTCATCTTATAATTTCTATGGTTACTATATTTGTCATTGCTTTCTGAATTTCCATTTCTTATCCACTTAGGTCAAAAAGGTAACAATTTCTGCAGTCTATGTGTGTGTGTAATTTGTAGCACCATATTTCCTAACACAACTGAACTGAACGAATTTCAATAAAAATGTTTCAGAAGATTTAATGGTGCATCTGCATTGATTAAATAATTTCTGAGCAAACAATCTGGATAATTGTGTCGTTTGGTATCAGAAGAAAGAACTTTCAGTCACAAGATGTTTCAAGAAGTTCATCTCAAAAAAATATGAAAAAAAATAAATAAAAAAAAAGCATTTAAATATTTTTTACTTTGGGCTATGGCGGGGTCCAATAAGAATCTTTTGCCTTTGTATTTAGTGTGTATATATGCTCGGTTTGAAAACAAAAAGTATTTCAACTCTAACCCCGATAGATCGTTATTGTATATAAATGCTTTCACATTTGTTCCTATATCGACCCCTTTATATTTAGTCTAGTTTATTTTTTATTGATACGAATTAATACGGCCGAGAAAATGGTTTGCTATCTCACCCTGCTAAGCCTGCCTCCGCATTGCATGATAGAGACAATTACATCTTTGATCGAAAACACATACATACATACATACATATACTCACGGCTATAAATCCCTAGAAGGGGTAGCCAGAGCTAAGGAATTGGAAATTCTTAAGCCACTTTTGGAACGTTGAGAGGGGAAAAGATGGTGATATAAAGGTTGTTGGTGATGGGTCTCCAACCACATCGCCCAAAAATCCCTTAAAAGCCCCAATACTGTTAGTCGCCTCTTACGTACACCCATTGGAAGAAATGGGGTAGTGCTATTCTAAACCGACACTACACAGCATTAAATTAAAAATCTGCTAAAAAGGTCTGGCGTCTCTATAGAAGATAAGAAATCATGTATAAAAATATTGGTGAATTTATGTGGATGAGCCGCGAGAGGATTGTCAGGATCGTATAAATTAGGGAGCGATAGTCTGTGACTATCCTAATGGGAATTAATGGAATGAGTCTATCTGAATTTGTTCGTAGTTTTCCTTGTATAATACCACTTAAATAGCACTAAAGGTTAAGAGTTATGTAAATATCACTTAAGATGCCATGCGTAACATATCAGAAATAGTTTTATTTAACTTTTAGTAAATTATTTTCTATTATTATTATTCTATTACGACCACGGAGAACACACTTGGACCAAATTGAGAGTGTGCTCAAAAAGGCTGGCGTCCGAAGTATGAAGAATAGAAGAGCATGTATGAAAAGATTGATGGATGTAAACGAAGCTAGAGAGGTTTGTCAGGATCGTACGAAGTGGCGATCAATAGTCTCTGCCTACCCCAATGGGAACTAATGGCGTGAGTATATGTATGTATGTATTTTCTATTAATTATGATTATGATCATCACCAATTTCCAACAAAGGAATACCAAACAAATGTCTTAAAGGAAATGATTACAATATTTACATATTTCTAGGCTTATCAACACTGTTATGAATGCACGCAATACTACAGAATTTAGCTTGTCTTATGTTGTAAGGCAATCAAGATCAAAGTAATTACTTAATAATCACAATCAAATCAAAGTAAGTAAATACTAACTATTTAAAACTATCAATACTTTTTAACTTTTCAAGAAAATTATGCAAATAAAGATTATTCTTTTGAGGATAATCTAAAAATTTTTTTTAAGCCTTGTCTACAGTTGTATTACGTTTTGAACAATGTCACTCAATTTAAACTGTATAGCAATTCCTTTGAATCTCTAGAATTATTGGGCCTATACAGATATCCACAAAGTTTATTATGATAAACATATTTCATGCATTACGATATTAAGCTAATGTATAAAATATTTACAGAAAAAATTTAAAACTGCTGTGTAGTGCCGGCTTAGAATATCACTACCCCATTTCTTCCGGTGGGTGTACGTAAGAGGCGACTAACGGTATTGGCGCTTTTAAGGGATTCTTGGGCGATGGAGACCCATCACCAACTACCATTATTTTACCATCTTTTCCCCACGCAACTTCCAAAAGTGGCTGAGGAATTCCATATTCCTTAGCTCTGGCTACCCCTTCTAGGGATTTATCGCCGTGAGTATATGTCTGTATGTAAACAATTTAATATTATAGGCATACACTTACTACCGTATTTTATGTTTATCAGCTACGTTAAATAAATTTGTACTTAACTACTTACCTATGCATTCGTCAAGCATATTTTGTTTACATTATAAATAACGTTCTTGTCAATAAATTTTAGTTTTATTATAATATCTTCAAATTCAGTTTATTGGCCCTTTAATTTGGCACCCATGTTGAGGTGTTCAAGCATTTTTTATGAATTTAGGGCCTACACATACAAACAACTTTTGATCAAGCAACTTTTTAGTTTTGGTGTATTTGTTATTATAGATTTATCATGAAATTATAAATACAACGCGAGTACCATAAAAATGCCTACATCGATTTTTTTATGCAAAATTACAAATTACAGCACATAACTAACCATTAAGGACTTAACTAAATAGAAAAAATCGAACAATGTCAATATCCGTAACTGATTCAGCACATTTCAACTGATCCAAGTGAAGCAAATGTATTACATGAAAATCCACCTCGGCAGCTCGATATGGATTCAAATACTGAATCGTGGTAACACCAATGTGTGTGACATCATCAGGAAACTCACATGGCTGAGATATCTCAACAAAGGCGGATCCAGCCATATGGGCAAGATGGGCATGTCCGCAAGGGTTGTGGCGCAATCGATTTACGACCTCACACTTTTATGTAACTGTGTAGTGTCGGCTTAGAATAGCACTACCCCATTTCTTCCGGTGGGTGTACGTAAGAGGCGACTAACGGACTTGGGGCTTTTCAAGGGATTTTTGGGCGATGCGGTTGGAAACCCATCACCAACAACCTTTATTCTACAATCTTTTCCCCACTCAACTTCCAAAAGTGGCTGTGGAATTTCTAATTTCTCAGCTCTGGCTACCCCTTTTAGGGCTTTATAGCCGTGAGTATATGTATGTACTTTTATGGTCTATTGAGGCTGAAGCTTATATGATGACAGTAATCACTATGGGCATGATATTTTTTGGTGCCTATGACTACAACCTTTTTTGAGGGCTGGATCCGATGCTATACTTCTGCCTGCTACGCGATTAAGTATGAACTTACTATAGTCATGTAGCAGGTGCATCACAGTGGATGCGTACTTATCGGCGATAGGCATCCCTAATCACAGAAAAAAAGATAATATCAACTTACTCGTACAATAAAGAAACTGGTTTCTATCTACCACTACTGTAGCGATTATTTTTCCGACATTAACACAATATTGTATCATCTGCTTATTAATTTTATTTGGACAATCCGCTTATCAGTGTTATAACATTCGACTAAAATAAACAATTCACTACACAATTATAACTTGTTGTTGAAATGATAATGGCAAAGACTTTTAATTTATTAAATAAGTTTAGATACATAATGCGCTACTCTGTATGGTTGCCTATTTTATATTTAAAGTATTTTAAGTCTTTGACAATCAATGTCCCTGTCTAGATCAACTTTATTCGTCATCAGTCTGGTTCGTGTTTTTCGTTTACAGTGTGACCTTTATTCTCTTAAAAAGCTATTTTTCTGTAAAAGCCACCGTTTGGTTTGGTTCACTATATGATAATTATATTGCTTAAATATTAATTATTTTATTATTAAATTAAAACTTGTAGGGGCAAATCAAGCTAATTTAAATCTTTTTGTTCATGAAAACCTCATGTGGGGATTATTACTAATAAATAAAGAATAAATAAAGGAAAGAAAAATTTAATAGAATTAGATAGGATAGAAGAATTTCGCGGCCGCTCACGGTGACAAATGACACGGTGGCACAATTGGCAGAGCGTCGGGGCGTATAACCGAGGTCGCGGGTTCGATTCCCGCCTGTGTCGAAATTTTTCTTTCCTTTATTTATTCTTTATTTATTAGCAAATCAAGCAAACCTAGGCCAAATATTCAGTCTCTAACATACTACATAAGCATAACGATCCCCTGCTAGTCTCTAAAAGGTAATGTAAATTTATTTGTGACGTTTTCATGTGAAAACTATGTAACTGTTGACTATGAAACTTTCTACCATATTCTTGATGGTAATGTAAGAAGTAAAATAGAATAATTTTTTTTTATAAATATTGTTGCTAAAAAATCTTGGTAAAAAAGACAAGAAAAAAAAAGAGTACTACAATAAAAATGTCTACGTGGTAGAAATCCCTCGTGTTAGCTGATACAAAAAACGGACTGAAAATTATTCCGTGTATTTAATCTCGAGATCACGTCAACCTTCAACTTGAAGACTACATTTGTAAATTGAGAGAGTTTTTTCTCTAGAACCTTTTCTTTCTTAAGCCAGCTTAATTCTTATGATATTGTTGCCTTTGCTGTGAAGCCATCTCATTAATTAATTGATTATTAAAGTGTTCCCAGGGCATGAAAAAGCTTTGTTAGATGAAAAGAAGCACCTTAAGACGCATTAATACACAACTTTAAAAAATAGTTATTTTTAAATAATTATTAAATTTTATAGATTATGTTTATTATACAGATTGAGCTGTTTCCAGTTAATCGCTGCCTCTCGTTTCTATAAGACCGAGGTTACACAGCATTTGTGGCATGAAATATTCACACAAACTCAAAACCCAAACTCAAGTCAAAGTCAATCAAAATAAAGTTAGTTGCTAAAAATATTTGAACGTCAAAAGGTTAAATTTACATATGCAACAGGCAATTTAGTCTTGAAAATAGCTTCATCTAAATGCTTACTACGCCTGCTCGAGAAAGCGACATACTCATAATTTGGAAGATAAATAAAATGTGGTAAGTGCCGTTATAAACTGCTCATACTGTTAATAAGCCATGTTTCAAATAAGTAGCTGTATAGTGTCGGCTTAGAATAGCACTACCCCATTTCTTCCGGTGGGTGTACGTAAGAGGCGACTAACGGTATTGGGGCTTTTTAAGGGATTTTTGGGCGATGCGGTTGGAGACCCATCAGCAACAACCTTTAATCTACCATCTTTTCCCCACTCAACGTCCAAAAGTGGCTGAGAAATTTCTAATTTCTCAGCTCTGGCTACCCCTTTTAGGGATTTATAGCCGTGAGTATATGTACTGACTGACCAATCTCTGGATTAAACGCTGATCCACTAATCGCATTTCTTTTTTTCTCTTCTATCAAGTTCTCCATCAGACCTTTCAACCCTAGTAAGCAGCCTGCCCAGACATACAAACTCTTAAATTTATTTTATTTCCTCCATATCTTAATCACGCATTATGTCACGTTTTCCTCTCTCTCAACAATCATGGCCTTGGTTTCGTCCACATTCACTCTCATTCTCTTTCTTCCAAAAAACACATACAATTACATGCAATATTAGCCATCTCTTACAACTCTTCCACCAAATATATATCACTTGTATATCGGCGTATAAGAGGCATTATGATAAATCGACTCGTTTTCATTGATGAATAAACTAAAAAGCCACGGATTAGCTCTACAACACCGTCCGATGGAGTGATACCAATGTGATGATATGTACAAAATCGTCATAGAGTGATACCAATACATGTATTTAAGTTGACTCCCAAAATCTAACGTGATTAACACCTAATGCAATAGTAGTACCTTTTGGATCTTGGCTAAAAAAAACGGTGGTACCTGAATAAGGACTTAATCCATTCACCTGCAAAATCATACTTCCACATCCCAAGTATTTCTTAAGATTCATTATCACTTTTTTCAACCAATACTCAACAAACGATCAAAACCTATCCATAAAATTTTCCGACAACGTTAAGGCAGCTGATTCAACGGTTGTTTTTAGCTTTTTGATGTCGCCCTTTTCCGTAATGGAAGGTTACCGAATGGCACTTATATCTTGGTACTTTGCCATTTGTCCAGCTCTTTTAGAAGAGGTAGCACTACCAGGAAGCTACTCTTTGCCAGCCTTCAGCATTTCAATACTTGGCCTATGACACCGTGCAGCTTTTCCTACTTTCATACTTTTCCTCACCGTCAATATTTCAATACTATTAATTTATTATTTTTAATACAAATAAAAACCTCGCTCATGTCGGATTATTAAAGAGTCGTTTGAATTTTTACAAAAATATTATTTTTACAATTTGAGCGTAAGATTTTTACAAAATACTTCTGGAAAACTGAAAAAATAATCATTTTGTAATAATTATATGAGGGAAGAATGGTTGTAATGTTATTTTTGATGTTAAATTACACTCATTATATCGAGTTTTTTTTATAAGAAAGAAAATGAATAGCAATTTTAACATGTCATGTTTGAAATGAATAGTTAATTTGTGTCATTTGTCTTTTATACATACAATATGTACTCTAAAAAAAATTTCCTTTAAGAACCAATTGTCAAAAAGTGTTAAATTTGTAAAGAATGTCATTGCGAGAGAATCAAAGAGCAAAAGCTCAATTAAAACATAGATAGTAATATTTTATTTTAAAACTGAGAGTCGGGGGTCACCGCCCCGCCTTATCAGCACGTCTCCTCACCAACCCACACATCGCTGCTAATGTTCACTGCGACTATAAGTAAGACTAAATGAATATTTACAATTCTAAAATATGTATATTTTTTCGTGTTGTATGTTCAGAAGTAATGAATAGTTAGAGGTTCTTAAAAAGTTGATCTGTAGTCGGAGCGAGCGCATGGCCGGGGTGCAGGGGGCGCACGGGGGGCGCGGGCGGGGCGGGGGCAGGTCACCAGGCTATCGAGCTGATAAGAGTACAACACGCGGCTCCACTATATGGACCGAGTGTTTGTCAACTCCATCACCGAAAAGACACAATCACCATTCGACAATTCAAATGATACGCTATCTAATATGTCTAGCTTATCCGTGTTGATGCTTCAGCGAAAGATTTCTGATAATCTAAACTGTTGTATTTGATTATAATTGACTGCAATATCTTTGTTAGCACTGCAGCTGACGAGTTTAGGTTTGCACTCACAAGCCGTGGTTTGGTCGCGCACTACAATCCTTGCCTCGCACGGGATATAAAAAATAATGTGCAATGCTTACCGATAACAAACGGTCTACATTTATGAGTAAAACACCACAAATGTTGCAAACGATAGTCAACGGTTTTATAAAGCAGTAAAGTCTAGTTTAGCATGCTTGTATTCGTACTTATATCGCTTTTTCTCGTTTTAGGTTACGTAG
This sequence comes from Bedellia somnulentella, assembly GCA_963576735.1. Lineage (NCBI taxonomy): Eukaryota > Metazoa > Arthropoda > Insecta > Lepidoptera > Bedelliidae > Bedellia > Bedellia somnulentella. The sequence continues at coordinate 19,745,526 of OY755172.1, forward strand.
TGCACTCGAACACATGACTGGTTGTTCGTTAAACTGTTTTCTCTTTGGCAAACTGAAAACGTTTTCTGAAACACTCCGTGACCGACCCTGTTCTTTTCACTATTTTACTCACTGTTTTTATTCTTTTTGAATAAAAACCACAATATTTTTATGATATTTATAATGCATAAGACGTTAAGAATGCTGGAATTAATAGATGAACAAGATATCATAGGAGCGTATAAATTTTTGTTTCTTTATAATTTCCGAACAAAAGGCGGTAATAATTATAATCGAAAAGAAAAACTAGCACTTCGTTCAAAAATAAATGCTAAAAATAGTAAACAATGTTTATATGAGATAGATGTTAATTTAATAGAAGTAGATGATGAAGTATAAATGACTTACCGAAGCGATATTCGTGTTTGACCGCGGCCATTGTAAGCCGAGTGCGCGTGCCGGCGCTCGCGCTTCGAGTGAGCTCGCCCCGCCCCGCGCCGCCCCGCACCGCCCCGCACCGCCCCGCACCGCCCTCATCACACTAATCATCATCACCGCATCTACATCACCATCACCACCATTTTACACAACAACCACCACCACTTCTGCGAGCGACTCAGAAACCAATAAGCTGCAATACAACTGCAATACTGATAACGATAAAATTGAAATTCTAAATATTAGCATAGCTGAAATCGATATTACAGTCTATAAGTGATATTAGTTATCTTGATCTTGTGATTAGAAGTAAGATAGGGTGACTTAAAAGGGAGGTCCAGAACTATTTAGTCTATTAGTGAAACTTATATGCAGTTGATCAATCAATAAACTTACCCAAATTATAAGTGAGACAATTGTAACAATCCGAAGGTTAAATAATCTAATCTTTCTTTTTATCTTGTGTATCTAAGCACTAAGATACTTTTAAGCACTGGCATAATAACACTCGTAATAAATATAGATCATATACTCACGCCATCAGTTCCCATTGGGGTAAGCAGAGACTATCGATCGCCAAATCCACGATCCTAGCTAACCTTCTAGCTTCATCTACATCTATATTTTTTTTCATACATGCTCATCTTACTTTGGACGCCTGTTTTATTGAACGAATTCTCTATTTGATCAAAATATGCCTCCATGATCGTCTTCTGCTAACATTACTACGCACATTAGCTATTATGGACGTCATGTATAATTTTGAGGCGACTAAGGGTGTAGAGGCTTTTTAAGTGATTTTTGGGCGATGTGGTTGGAGACCCGTCACCAAAATCATTTATTATTACCATCTTTTCCCCAATCAACTTCCAAAAGTGGCTGACGAATTTCTCATTCCAAAGCTCTGGCTACCCCGTTAAGGGATTTATAGCCGTGAGTATATGTATGTATGTATAATTTTGTATTTTTGTTCAGTACAATTGAAACGAATTTGATAACGCCTGTGGCGTAATTGGTAGGTGAAAGGTCAGTCCGAAAGTTAGCGGGCTCGAATAGCTCGCTGAGGGTAACATGTAAATGATGATCAGAGTTGATTGTTTCTTCTTGGCTGTTGTTTATATAACATAACATAACATAAACGTTCACGCCGAATATCCCCGAAGGGGTTGGCAGAGGTACTAATACTTCTGAACATCACGTGACTTTGTCACCTGGTGTTCAGAGTACCCACGTTTTGCATGGACAGTGTACTCACGTGATAGGGGGCAGGCCTATCGCCGTTTTGTACGAATACACTGTCACATGACTAAGTACAACTCAGCCATGTGGGTTTCCTCACGATGTTTTCCCTCACCGTTAACAACCATGATAAATTAACCACACATATGTCTTTAGAAAAGACAAATTGGTGTAGGCCCGACCCAGGATTTGAACACTAGTCGTTTGCACGATAACCGAGTGTTCTACCCACAGGGCTATCCCATGTTTATATGTGCATTATAAACCCAAACTCAACGCCGTATATACCCGAAGGGGTTGGTAGAGGTACTAATACTTCTGAACATCATGTGATATTGTCACCTGGTTTTCAGAGTACCCACGTTTTACTTCGACAGTGTACGAACTCACGTGTTAGGGGGCAGGCCTATCGCAGTTTTGTACGGATACACTGTCACACAGGGCGACTAAAAACGTCTTGGTATTATAAAAATAAAAAATATGATAATAAAATTTGGGATGCACAAACATAAATACATACATATACTCACGGCTATAAATCCCTAGAGGGGTAGCCAGAGCTAAGGAATTCGAAATTCCTCAGCCACGTTTGGAAAGGTGAGTGGGGAAAAGATGGTAAAATAAAGGTTGTTGGTGATGAGTCTCCAACCGCATCGCCCAAAAGTCCCTTAAAAGCCCCAATACCGTTAATCGCCTCTTACGTACACCCACCAGAAGAAATGGGGTAGTGCTATACTAAGCCGACACTACACAGCAAACAGAACACAACATGGGATGCACAAACAGAACTTTTAAAGAGAGTCTCATGTTTGAATCAAGTTTTTCGTGTAATAATAGCCATGGACCATTAGATATACTGCTTTTTCATTGATACGGAGAAGGCGTATGAACGGGTTGTCAGAAAGTGTTTGTGGGAGTATCATCAAAGTACTTTTTTTGGGAGGAGAGGAGAGAGGTGCATTGCAGTTTCTTTGTAAGGATTTCAGTGCACGTGCAAAAGTAAATAGATAAAACTATGACTGGTTTAGAATATCTTTTTTTTTGCTTCTTCATTTTGATCGCATAAAATAGAAGGGTTCATCATTAATTTCTTCTAATACACTGATTATCAAATGTAACATACTTCAAAGAGAATAATTTGCAGTGGATGTTCATTAGTGCGAGTGGAATGAGGGCGAAAGGTCAAGGCCATGGTTTTTAAGAGAAGAAAAATGTATTAAAAAAGCACTCTTCTTCTACCACACTCAGTATTCGCTGCTATACTTATCTTGCACAGCCATTGGACCATTAATTGATCCATTTACTGCATTTCCCTTTTTCAATCTTTTTCCAATGTCCTTATTAGCTTATTAAAAAGCTATCAGCTTCAAGTGGTTACACCGAGCTCGTCACCATTTTGTCTTTTTTTTTGTTATTCAATTAGTTCTTCTTTTGTAATTTCCTTTCACTGTTCATGTATTATTATTTTTTTGTATGTGCAAAAGACAAATAAAATCTTTTTTTTATTTTGTTTTTTATTATCCTTTCCATCCCTTGTAAATAAATATCCCAGGACTACAAGCTCTCATTATCACTTTCATGCAACTCTGTCAAACAATCATCCATGAACAAATTTAAGTCACGGCGAAGCTACACATCCCTGTCGGACACCCCTAGAGATTCCGAACTAGTGCTTTCCCCGCCTTCTCTTACACGATCCTCATTGAGAGATAACAATGCACGCATAAGTTAACTCCCCACACCAAACTGAGACAAAACCAAAAAAACGTTATTACAAAAGTGGGACTCAGAAGTATGAAAAAAACTTAATGCATGAAAAAATCATGAAGGGGTAGCATAAGAGGAAAGCAAGAGTAATTTGTTAGGATCGTGTAAAGTGCCCATTCCAGTGGGAATAAAGCGTGATATATAAAAAAAAGATTTAAAATGATCCGTACTGCAAAGTCGATAACTTCAATGGTGAAAGTAGGATGATACAAAATTTACAACTAAAATATATGAATTAATTTGATATTTTCTATTGATTCTTGCTGGGGCCCATTAAAAAAAGGTTAGGAAAGATTTTCTCGCAAATATACCACAAAGAGAGGTTTTTTTTTAGTTTGTGTACAGATCTGACACAAAATTAGCATATCGTTTTGAAATTGAGTAAAATGGGATTAAATTATATCGGTGTATTTTCGTTTTAATAAAAGTGCTCATAATTTTGTCGTGGGTGACCTACTAGGAGACTAAGTAATTTGTGGGTTTTTAAACAACTGATCATTTAATTATCCACTTAGCCTCCAAAAGTGGCTCCTAAATTCTTAACTCCATGCTTCTAACTCCCTATTTTTGGAGATTCCAGCCTTGAGTACTGGAGCCTAAAGTTTAGCGTAAAGGACCTCTGTCTACCACTTTGTGAAATAATAAAATAGGCAAAGTTTTACTAATACCATAAACATACATACTCTCTTCTCATCTGGCTACTCCTTTCTGGGATTTATAGCCGTGAGTGTATGTATGTGTGTCTGGAACTTAAACGAGCGAGTACAATTCAAACAAAAACATCGTATGGTTAAAAGTAAAAACGTTTGTTATAGAATATAATAGAATAGAATAACTCTTTATTGTACATCAAACACAAATTTACAAAAGAAATTATTATACAGTTTACAGTGAGGTACAATCGGCGGTCTTATCGCTAAAAGCGATCTCTCTCAGACAACCTTTGGAAGGTGAGATCGGTAAACTAGTTATCTGGGTAGATGCACAAAACAAGCTTACTTTAAAACTAACTTATTTAATTGAAATAAGTTAGTTTAATTATATTTTTATATATCAGTTTCAATAGTAAATAAACCAATAGCGTACAATTTTAAAATATGTATGATTCAAGACTCAAACGTTCACGCCGTATTTCCTCGAAAGAGTTGGCATAGGTATGAATAATTTTGAACATCACGCGACGTACCACCTTATGTTCAGAATACCCACGTTTTGCCGCGTACTCAGGTGATAGGGGGCAGGACTATTGCCACTTGAACCCACGCCTGTCCGCATCATAGGCTGGTGTTCTACCCATTGGACCGTCACGGTTGTCTTTGTCACAGTTTATCCCGGTTAGTTATTGGTATATGTATGACATACATACATACATACTTATACTCACGGCTATAAATCCCAAGAAAGGGGTAGCCAGACAATGCCGTCTTTAACCTATTGGAGGCCCTGGGCATATGAGAATAATGGGGCCCCTATGACTTTGACGGAACATTATTTTGTTAGAATAAACAGAGAAAGTAGATAAGCCAGTTTCCAGATTCATTTTTCGATCCGGTCACGATCTTCCGAGTAAATCTTAGCGATGTCTGTTGTCGAACTAGAACTTCAGCCCGTTAACAATTAATAATTGAAAAAAAAAATACTTTAACATATATATTTTTTGTATATCTACAGTTATTAGGCTAGTAGAATCGTTTTTAGGGTTCCGTACCTAAAGATAAAACGGGACCCTATTACTAAGCCTCCACTGTCTGTCTCCATGCTGTATCTCATAAACCAACTAAACCGTGATAGCTAGAAAGCTGAAATTTTCACACGTGATGTATTTTCTTTGCCGCTACAACAACTAATACTAAAATATTAAGGGGGTCCCCATACTTTAAACGTGTTTTTTGCTCAATACAAAATCACTTATTACCTTTCGAATTATTTTTTTTAAACGACAATAAAGTAAATATTGAAGGGAGCTAATATAGCCCATAATTTAAGCACAAACGTGATTTTCTATATAGATGTCCGCGAGCCGACTCGCTCTTAAGAGTTTTTTAGAAATTCACCTCTATCTATTTTTTGTAACCAACAGCGTTTATACGAGTATTTTATTTCGTTTGTAAAAAATAGTACCTTTTATATTTTACATACATACATATACATATACTACATATACACGGCTATAAATCCCTAGAAGGGGTAGCCAGAGCTAAGGAATTAAAAATTCCTCAGCCAGTTTTGGACGTTGCGTGGGGAAAAGATGGTAAAATAAAGGTGTTGGTGATGGGTCTCCAACCGCATCGCCCAAAAATCCCTTAAAAAGCCCCAATACCGTTAGTCGCCTCTTACGTACACCCACCGGAAGGAATGGGGTAGTGCTATTCTAAGCCGACACTACACAGCAAATAGCACTACCAGCATTTATATTATGTTGATTAAATATCTCGAGAACAACGTATAAGAAATCGACACATGATAGACATAACTTTTAGAGAATTTTACGTACTTAGTATACCATTCAATTGTATTTTTATATATTTAGCTGTAAAAGCTGTAAGCAAATGTAAGCAAATTGGTATTGTAACCTAAATTACTGAATTTAGGTTTGATGTATACGAATCGAAAAAGTTCTTTGGCAATAAATGTCGGTTATCGTTTCGTGATCTGGCAGGGACGAGGGGGCCCCTATCGATCACGGGGCCCTGGGCACTTGCCCAGAGTGCCCAGTGGGAAAGAGGGGCTTGTAGCCAGAGCTAAGGAATTAGAAATTACTCAGCCACTTTTGGAAGGTGCGTGGGGAATAGATGGTGAAATAAAGGTTCTTGGTGATGGGTCTCCAACCGCATCGCCCAAAAATCCCTTAAAAAGCCCCAATACCGTTATCGCCTCTTACGAACACCCACCGGAAGAAATGGGGTAGTGCTATTCTAAGCCGACACTACACAGCTGTATTCAAAATTCATAATTACTCGTACCCTCAATTCCGTCTATTTTCCATAGCGTTATTATGCGAGTTTTATTTATCAATGTTGTTGGTGACGAGGAAATATATATATTATATATTTTCATCAATCATTGTTTGTAAATAGCAACACTCCTGAAAAGTTCAATATTCAGTAACTGCCTACCGGGCCAACCGGTAGAGCTCATTATCAACAGGTACCGGGTTCGAATCACGAACGGTGAACACACGATTTTTTGCAATGCTTTGTAGGTTTTGTTTGTGAGGTGTGTAGCCTTGTCTTTTTTATTAACGGTCTCTCAACATTCAAAGATTGTCTGGTAGAGATCTCTTCATGCGATAAGACCGCCATTTTTATTTCAATTTAAGAAATAGTCTGTGTTCTAGGTTTTTAACCTTGAGTTTTCTATTTTATTCTATTCTGTTCAGGCAAAGAATGTTCACTTCTGAAGAAACTCTTGCATAAATTGTTTTTCACATTTTTAATACATCCATACTAATATTATAAATGGGAAAGTGAGTTTGTTTGTTTGTTTGTTCCGCTTTCACGCCGTAAATACTAAACCGATTGCTTTGAAATTTTTCAGACGTGTAGTTAGAAGTCTAAATTAAATGATAGGGTACTTTTTATCCCGGAAAAATATGTTCCCACGGGAAATCAAAAATATGGTTTGCTTGCTGGATGCATTGGAGATGGCGCTGTGTATCGTTTAAAACAACGTAAAATATTGTAAACTAATATAAAAATCAAAATTTAGAAGCTTAATGGTACGGTAATGGATCCCCGAAAATAAGGAACTCCCGGGGGATGATGTACTATTTTTTTATCGTATACATTTTTTTTACATCTACTTATATTGCAAACGAATATTAACATGTACATTTAGAAGCTAAATGAAACGACGACGATTCCTTGAAACTAAGGAATCCGCAAGAGTTCTCATAGGAACATCAAAAAACCTTAACTCATATATGGCTCAAAATATTGCAGCGATTATTTTTATCATCGATGGAATTCACATCAGACACTTTGTTAATGTTCATTTTGGAAAGATGAAGGGGTTTTATCAATTTAAATGACACATTTGTTTATCAATAGTAAGACTAATATGAAATAAAGCGTAATAAAAATTTGACACCGCCCCGGTAACGTCTCCGTGGCGTAGCGGTATAACTAACTACTATGAATATTTAATTAGAACTATTATGAATCAATCGTCCCGGGTTCGTATCTCAGGTAATTCAAGCTTTTTGTAAAAAAATGTTTTGTTAGCTTAAAATAACACTATATATAATAATAACAAGCACTATCCCTTCAATTTAGCGATTATTTTGGAAGGAGATCCACCACTAATCATCCCTACATTGCCGAGCAATTGCTGCAAGCTCTCCCACTATCACCAACGGTCAGTGTAGGGGGCAGCACCGTGCCGTCGCCGCAGCGCCAAACTACTATCCGTATCTGTACTTACTAAAGATATTCTCATTTCTGAACATAAAAACTTGGTATATTTGTTTCATGATTCTTATGAACAATTAAAAAGGAATTTTTGGAACTCAACCCCTAACGGGTTGATATAGCAAATGAAAGTTAATATAGAGTTTTTTTACATTTTATAATAAAACTTGGTGCGATTGAATTTATGAAATCCATCTATCAATCATTCATGAGTATATGCTAACAACCATAAATTCCATAAAAGGGTAGCCATAGCTTCGGAGATACTAATTCTTCATCCAATTTTGGAAATATATTGATAAAAGATAGGTTAATAAAGGTTGTTAGTGATGGGTCACAAACTGCATCGCCCAACAATCACTTAAAAAGCCTCAATATCCTTTATGTCATTTACAACGCCCGCGGGATTTATAAATATAAAAAAACAGAAGTTGAGATAGTGTTTCGGTATTTTGGTATTATATAAACTGGATGCAAAAAATGAAGTCCACGCGGACGAAGTCGCGGGGCAAAAAGCTAGTATTTAATAAATTTGGATAGACTAATTGATAAAGTAATGCACATAAATTTACACTACATAATTTTATGAAGCTTTAATTAAACGGCCGTAGCCAAAAGTAGCGATATTGCACATACGTCTTTGCAACCGTCTAAAATGGTAATAAGTATGATAAATTGTCGTTTTTCCAATGTTTTGCCTCAAAGTGATTCTAGTTATTTAGTTTTAAGCGAATAGCAACTAGCGACGTCCATTAGCAAATGATGAAAATATTCAGTAGGAAGAGAAAACCCAACTAAAGCAGTATCGTAGTTTAAGGCGTCGTTGATAGATGGAGCTACTGAGCTACTGACATAATCTTGCTTCTACGAAGAAATTTTTTAAGTGGTTTTATTATTGTGTTAATTTAATAATAACAGTCAATAAAATACTAATGTTAATAAAAACAGTTCAAAAATAATTTTAAGTCTCCATTAATTGTACAAATCTGGTAATATGTGTGTGCAGTGCGTGGGGGTGTGTGGTGACATTCCCCCTAACTCCCTGTAGCCGACCCGACCTCATTGGACTATTCCTGTATAGAGGTTTGTGTCACATCAATAGCCTCTGTCGCGATCCGGCCGACTTCAAACAAATATGGGTCACCCGAGGATAAGTAGATCCGGCGGGAATTCTCTCCGAGACCGACGCAACGGGAAAATGTCGAGAGATGTGGAGCAACTTTTTTGATGCAGCACGTTTTTGACTGTTGCTAAAATAGTTTTTGACTTTTTTAAACAAACTGAAATAGTTGTATGTATAAATTTAGTTATCTTTTTTCGGAATTCGTTTGTTTGTTGTTATTTGTTCTTTATAAGAAGTTTCTTTTTAAAATGCGCATGACTGTTAATTCCAATCACGATTACTTTTTCTCATAAGACCCTTTGTAAATTCAAGTATTTAGTATACATATTTTACGTCTTCCTTTTATAAATCTAAGATAGATTTTTTTTTATTTATTTATTTATTTGCTCAAAAAACAGGTTGCTTACAACAAGATAACAAATTCAATCTATACATTTCATAGCAACATGCGCATTGTAGAACCTAAAAACTTTTGAGTCAACATGCCTATGATTTTGTGAACATTAATTTAATTTTAAATTCTAAGTGACTTAAATGGACTAACAAAAGAACAAAAACTTGTGTTTGTATAGAATAAAAAACCACCAAGTCGCACACAAACGTAAAATATTATAAAAGTGTACGCAATGGAGGATAAGGGTAGATCTTTCTCCAGGGGATAGTTGAACCTTATTTTTATGGCAAGTTGCCTAGAGCTTTTATACCGTGACGTAGGAACTGTAGCGAGCGTAGTAGGCGAGCCTTGATGACGAGTGTGACGTATATTGACTGGTTGTGTTGCTGTCGAACGTGATACTTTTTGCACTGTCAGCATCAAACGTAGTTCGTACAATAACATACATAAACATAACGTACTGCCATCGCGTATGTATAAACCGAATGCAAATATTTAATACGAGTAGTGTCGTTGAATCGTGTGGCGTGTCACTTAATACTCAGAGATTATAAATTTTGTTTGTTGGCTGTGCCTTGATTCTTATAGGCTTAGATGGCTGTATAGTGTTGGCTTAGAATAGCACTACCCAATTTCTTCCGGTGGGTGTAGGTAAGAGGTGACTAACGGTATTGGGGCTATTAAGGGATTTTTAGGTGATGCCAACCCATCACCAACAACCTATATTTTACCATCTTTTCCCCACTCAACTTTCCAAAAGTGGCTGAGGCATTTCTAATTCCTTAGCTCTGGCTACCCCTTCTAGGGATTTATAGCCGTGAGTATATGTATCGATTGATCGATTGATTCTTAGACAGTCAGTTTTGCCTATTTAATTTAGGCGAAGGCCTATATCCAGCAGAGGACGTCTATTAACTGATGGAAATAATTAACTATCAACTTTTAAAGAAATATTAGAATAAATATATTTTTCTTCGTTTGTTTAGATGTCAATACATATTGTTTTCACTCTTATACAAAGTTATTTCGATTGAATGGCGTAGGATAAACTACGACGTGCCTTTTTTTAAAAATATTGATAACCGATATATTCAGCTACTCATTAATTATGAGTGACACTTTACAGCACCTTAATCTCAACACAATTATCTCTATGTTAGAGTGCTTATGTCAGTTTTGTAAATAAAAGTAAGGGTATAATTTGATGCTGAGGGTTTGTCAATCACATCACCCAAAAATCAGTAATTCGGTATGCAAAGTTTTTTTTGGTATTTATTTAATATTTTTATTCGAAAGAAAACATGAAAATATAAGACTGATTTGAATATATTTAATTTTTAATGACTTGTTGTAAAGTTATGATTTTTTAAAGATTGTTCAACTTGTTCTCTCAATGACGTCATCGGTTGAAAAAATCACAAGATCAAAAGATATTATTACGATATTATATAAAATAAACCTATAATTTTCGATATTTTATAAATGAACTGAGAAAACTAATGTCTTTGAAATGACACTGAAGTTCAAACACTGTTACAAGTTTTTGATAAAATTAAGGTCCTAATAGCTTTTTATGATTTAATTCCAAAAAAATATTGTTTAGGTACATAATATCTCGAAATGGTTTTGTAATCAGCATTAATTTTGTAAAACTTTGCATACGGAATTGAGCCCTAGATCCCATTGACACGTGAAATACGCCACCAATAACACTGATAAATAAATAGCCAATAGAAAGATATGGTAAATTACGTAAACGTTACAGCAATATAATCCAATATGTATAACAAACAACAGCATTACGTGTGTTGATTAATTACTTTTTAAACACGTAATTGATCAAGGTGTGAAATTTGGCTTGCACGTAGTATTTTCCTAATTAAAATTTGAAAAGGCCCGAATGGCTGTGCAATGTAAAATTCGGGCATGTGCAATGTGGAATGTATGGCAGTGAGTGTTGGGTGTGGCAGAAGAAGCATGAAAGCAGAGTGAATGCAGTAGAAATGAGATCCCTCAGAAAAGATTGTAATGTAAGATTATGTGATCGTGTGAGGAATGATGTGATTCGTGAAAGGTGTGGTGTAAAAGATGATATTGTAAGAAAGATAGAAAAAGGAATGTTGAGATGGTTTGGGCACATAGAGAGGATGGATGACAGTAAAGTGGTGAAAGATCTATAGAGCATTCCACATTGGTGGAAGGTAATGTTAGTAGAGGACGACCTCGGAGGACACATTTAGATCAAATAGAAAATGTGCTCAAAAAGGCAGGTGTCCGAAGTACGAAGAATAAAAGAGCATGTATGAAAAGATTGATGGATGTGAATGAAACTAGAGAGGTTTGCCAGGATCGTACAAAGTGGCGATCGATAGTCTCTGCCTACCCCAATGGGAACTAACGGCGAGAGAATATGTATGTATGTATGTAAAATTTGTGCTATTGTTACCATTAAAGTTATAATGTGTGGTTATACCAAAAATTACGGGTTACAGATAAAATAATTTGACAATAAATTAACGCAATATTAGCCATTTTTCAAGCCACTTTTGACAATAATTCAAAAACTTTTAGGCAGATGCAAAAAGTTTCCCAATTTCACAGAAATGACCTAATCAAAGTTGATCGTGTTTTGTTGCAATTGCCTCGTGGCCTTGGAGGCGTATTCTCATTTTCTCAATTCAGCTCGAAAACTGTTCTCACTTTAATAAGACAAGAGCAAGCCTTTATTTTTTTCGAGTCTGAGAATATTGAGTATATTTTATCCTACAAATTTTTATTATGGAAAAGTTGTTCTTAAAATATCAGTTTGCTGCGGATCATTCTGTTCAGACAATAGAAATCAATTGAATAATTCATATCATAATGGTACTTTATTATCCTCAATTTTAGTATACTTTAACCGATTGATACACTTATAAAAGATTTCCCAGCGCTTTGTGTAGTTATTTTTCAAAACGGTCTTGTTGATACTACTCTTTTCCAACACGACACGTATATTTTCTGAAAATTTTAATTAGCTACTCTATTTGCATATAAAACGAGAATTGGTCTACTTGTTTTGTTCTCCTGATTGCGTTACGAACCCAGCGTGTCGTCAATTTAAATGAGAGCTGTTGAATAAATCTGATTATTTCATTCACAGTTATCTATACTTATAATAAATCTGTAGAGAGGTCAATTCTGTACATGAAATATATTTTCAAAATAACTATCTGGTGGTGATTAGGGATCGATACTGATGCCAAAAATGCAATCAGTAAAATTTTTGTCTGTCTGTCTGTCTGTCTGTCTGTCTGTCTGTCTGTCTGTCTGTCTGTCTGTCTGTCTGTCTGTCTGTCTGTCTGTCGGTTTGTATGTTCCTTATGGAAACAAAAACTACTCGACGGATTTTAACGAAACTTGGTACAATTATTCTCCATGCTCCTGGGCAGGTTTTTGTATACTTTCCAGCAGAGTAGTAAAGGGGAATTTTGGGAAATTTTGGGAAAATGGGAGAAATTACTACATTTTTTAAGCTTCCGTCGCGTGTGCAGCCTTAATGGTTAAACTTACATAGAAATCATGTATGACGGAAATATTCTTCATAAAATTATCTAAAAAAAAACCTCAACAGTTTATGTTTATCTTTTACGGTTGACTCACAATAACGCGTGTAATTCCTGATAGCTTAGCAGTTCGGAACATTCTGATTATATTTGTTTACTCTTACGTTTGTAAACCTCTCACTCATCCCTAATTTAAAAAAGGTAACAATATTAACTATTCAATAAAAAAAGAATCATAGAAATCGGTAGAGAAACACCGAAATTATACATAAAATAAGCCATCGCGCCCGTGACCAAATCCGAATCGTTACTAATTTACATATAACATACTAGATGGCGCCAGTAGTTGCATCCTACAACACGTAATGATTTATTTTTTAGATTGTTATAAATACTTCAAAGCGTTTTATTCCAAAATTTGCTATGAAACGGAAATACTGAACCGTTCATTAAAGCGCATTAAAAATCACCAAACTACACTGTTTAGGGAGTGCTATAAATTTAATAAATTGGAAACATTGCGCTGAATTTCACAATGCTTGAGCAGTGACTAAAGAAAGAAACCTCAGATATTTAAAAAAAAAACGCTACCCGTGCGAAGCTGGGACGATCCACTAGTTTTAAATAAAAGCTCGGAAAATTTAAAAATTCAATTAATTGGTCCAAGTAACAACGCTTAATTACATGTTATTTGAAGACAAGCAAATATACCATCCAGAAAACATTTTGCTAACTAAATATTAATGGTCACAAATGATCATGATCATCCGATGCTTAAAATAGTAAGTAGGTACCTCTGCCTGGCCTTTCAGAAACTTTGACTTTAGAGACCAAGTTTTATTAAATGCATATATAAATCTGTGACCTATTTGTTGTAGAACACCATAGCATACAATTATTCTACTCGCATGAAAAACATAACATTTTGAACGAGTTTCGAAACGTTCAAGATGATGCGAATAAAGTAAATTGTTGTAATCTTTGATTCGATCGTTTTTATGGCTTTGTTACGGTATTAGAGCAGGGGACACGGCTGGCGAGCGGCTCCCCACAGCCCCCTACAGCCTCCACACCACCCTACCGTGCGTTACTTGGTAAACTTTTAGATTGTTTTTATCAAAGTGGAAACATCACCTACTTTGACAGTTCTTTATTATTATTGGTACTTTATTTGTAAAAAATAGAGTTGCTTAGTTGTTTTTCCTTTTGAGACGATCACAAAGAATTTTGTCCCCAGTTTATTATGATGTTTAGTTTGGGAAGTTTTAGCATAGTTTTCGATGTTTTGGTTTTCTTGTGACCTATTTAGCCTAAATTATAAGACCATTATTTTTTATATTACTAGCTAAGTGCGCGTAAGCGCAGTAAGAAACCTTTGGCACAACTTTGTCTTCGTTTTGGAGATAGACTAGAATCTCCATCGAGACTTGGCTAGTTTTTTACAGAATGTTTTTGGTGGGATAAATAATGGGATTAGATGTTAATACATTCTGCTGTCTTTTGTAAAGCTACCTGTATCCTCACGCAATGGCTCCTCATCACTCATCTCTCCTGTAGTAGATTAGTAAATCTGATTATCCATCAGCTGACATGATGAATGATTAGTGTGTGTGTATAATTGCTCTGGGCCTCTAGTGATCAAATCACTCACACAATCGAATATGATAAAAATAAGGATTAAAAATTAAAAGCCATGTTGTTATAAAATAACATCAATATTAGATAGAATTTATTGCTTAAAATTGTCGAAAATACACGTAAATCACTATAATAGTATTGCAACGCACATGTTGTGCTCAAGAAAATATTTAATACGAACAACAACTGCTACTGTAAATCACGAACGATCGCAGGGAAATATCTCTTCTACGACTACGAGTGAGCGAGCGACACCGCGGGGGCGTCGCCAGGATTATTGTCAGAGGATAGGGAATAAGAGGATTCATAAATAGGATGTTTTTGTTCATGAAAACCTCTTGTAGGGATTATTACTAATAAATAAAGGATAAATCAATAGGCAGAGCGACGGGGGCGTACACCCGGAGGTCGTGGATTCGATACCCGCTAGTGTCGAAATTTTTCTTTCCTTTATTTATTAAGAGGATTCATGTTGGAGGGGGCGGTCGAGTGCGATATCGAGGTAGGTCGATGCGGGGGGCGGTGGCCTGCAGTGCCAGAGGGGGCACTGGCGGGGCGCGGCAGACAGCAAGTTGCTCGCCTCGTTCCAAAGACCACTGTCGACGGACGCCGCGACACGCCACTGGTATATGAGTACCGTTGCCCAAAATGCCTTCTGGATGTGAGTTGGTCCAGGGGCTGGAAGGGGGACTACTGTCCGCAGATACGGTGCCACCACGACCTGTCGGGTAAGTACCATTAAAAATATTTGTGTTAGATTTTTTAGCGATGGGTGGTGGTTGGCAATGTGTTTGAAAGAAAACCATGTTAAATTCCTTCTTTTGAAATAATTTCAGCTCCTAACAATAAAAAGAGGCTGAAAACTTCATTACTCCTAGGTTGCGGTTACCGCTTTTCGGGGTTATATTATAGTCACTTTTTTAGGAATTTTAAATTTACCTAATGCCACTATGTACTTTAACTCTTACCTCTCGAAAAACGTGGAGTAGCTGAAGTAGGCACGATTACTTCCTGTAACGGTGATGAAGGCTCCAGAGGGGCGTTCTCTGTTTCTGACTCTAGCAACGGCTCTGTGTCAGCACTGTAAAATAAATAATAAGTGAGTACTTGTAACAGTGAGGGAAAACATCATGAGGAAAACCAAATGGCTAAGTTGCACTAGTTGTGTTGTATAGTGACGCCGATAGGCCTGCCCTCTATCATGTTAGTACATACATACATACATATACTCACGCCATTAGTTCCCATTTGGGTAAGCAGAAACTATCGATCGCCACTTCGTACGATCCTGACAAACCTCTCTAGCTTCGTTTACATCCATCAATATTTTCATACATGCTCTTTTATTCTTCATACTTTGGACGCCAGCCTTTTTGAGCACACTCTCAATTTAGTCCAAGTGTCTTCTCCGTGGTCGTCCTCTACTAACATTACATGTGAGAACACTGTCTAAGTAAATCTTGGGTAGTCTGAAGACCAGGTAAGAACGTGCTTTTCAGAAGTATTAGTAACTCTGCCGTCCCTTCGCGGATATACGACGTAATCGTTTGAGTTGAGTTGAGTTAAGACTACTTTTTCTTTCAAGGCAGTTTTTACTTACATTGTGCATTTTAAATTTCTTTGTTATTGTAATAATTTCAAGGATTTCATATTTAGTTACAATATGTTGAAATTTGATTTATATCGGAACATTGTAAATTACATTTCTAAGACATAACAAATCAGATTTAATTTACTTGAAGTCATTTAAATCGAAAGTATTACGAATTTTATGTAAATATTTTTTTAGGAAGTGTTAATATACATTCACTTAGGTATATAAAAAATGAAGCAAACGTTTATCTGGCAAAAGAAATTTTCATATACTCGCGGCTTTAAATTCTAACAAAGTGTAGTCGGAGCTACAGAATTTGAATTTTTGTGCCACTTTTTGAAGTTCAGTGGGGCAAAACGAATAAAAGATTGGTGATGGGTGTCCAAACGCATCAGTCAATATTCCCTTTAAAAGCCAAAATACCCCAAGTCACCTCTTACGACACTAGCGGGAAGAAAAGGGATAGTGCTATTCTATGCCACTACACAGCAATAAGTAGCCTTGGGAAAAAGGTGTACTGCAACACACCTCTGAGATGTGTACTACTTTTTTGAAGAATTACAAAACCGGCATATAGCTACAAAAATATAATTTGCCGTGTTTTGCCAGCAGTATAATTTCTTTCATTCTTTGTGGTTGTGCCAGAAAAGGTTGTAAAATATTTTACAAACACAACGGATTAACAAAAATCTACATTTGTACATTTCGTTAAAAAAAAAATCTAAAATAAGTTGTCTGAATATATCTTAGTTACCAAATCAAAGCTGTCTTTACGATTACATTTTTTTTCAACTTTTCCGAACCAAATCCAATAATATGTGTGGGAACAGCAAAGATATACTGGCCAGTACACCCTGCTGTGTAGCAACTTATAATTTGTGTCTATACTTAACTCGAAAAACATTTACACTCCGCGATGTAGGAATATGAGTGAGACGCTGCTATGTGTGAGTGAGTCCGCAGTAGTGTGCGCTCTAACATGACTTCCACATATGTATACAGAGACAAACTAAAATCTTACTCAAGCGGCGGCGGCGTCGGTAGCCGGTACTCAAAGCCGTCCTTCCCGAGCAGCCAGTACGTGCGCATGGCTCCCTTGCCCTTGACGTCCGTGAGGCCCCGCTCGCGCAGCCGGTAGCCGCCCGCGCGCAGCAGCAGCTCGGCGGACGCGGCCGACACCTGATCAATGTAGAATAGAATAGAAAACTCTTTATTGCTTATCACGGATAAAGACATTTTATACAGATTATTTCTTAAATAGAAGCATAATTGGCGGTCTTATTGCTTAAAGGAATCTCTTCCAGACAACCTTTGAATGTGAAGAGTTTCTATGTTGCTTCTTCTCTTAAAGAACACCTTCAGAAGCAACCATCCTGATAAGCAACCCATCACCAGCAACCTTTATTTCTATTCTATTTCTAATTCCCTAGCTCTGGCTACCCCTTCAAGGGATTTATAGACATGAGTTTATGTGTGTATGTTAATTTTGAAAAAAAAAGACTTTTTTTGACCTGTATGCGGCTGGGCGCGCCCGTGGACTCCATGCGCGCCGCCACGTTCACGGTGTCGCCGAACAGGCAGTAGCGCGGCATGGCAGTGCCCACTACGCCGGCGCAGACGGCACCTGGGTTGGAAATGAAATGGATGTCCGGTGACTATACAATATTTGTCCTATCCGGTGGTTTAAAAACTACTGGACTACCAATAAAAAATATATAAATATTAATAAATAAATATTTAAAAAAATATCTTAAGTTAGTCTTAGTATTACTTAAGAAACATTGTTGGTTTGGGTTTGAAATTTTACATACGACAGGGAATGAAAAAAGTACAATATGAATTAATTTGTACTCATGCACTCATACTACACCGAACGGCTAACTTCTGCCGGATATCCGATTAACCAGAAACATGATTAGCCAAAAATCCGGTATCCACCCAAACTGCTATTCGTTTAATTTCTAACCTGAATGCAGTCCACCTCTCAACCGCAGACGCCCCCCAGCCGCCAACAGATGCAAGGCGCACGTCGCCAGCTGCTGCGCGTGCTCCCGGTCCGGACTAGGCGCCCCAGCGACCACCATGTACGCATCACCAATAGTTTCCACTTTGTACACTCTATACTGCTGTATGACGGCGTCGAAACGAGTATACAACTCATTCAGTAAGGCCACGACTTGCACGGGTGTGCAGCGCGCCGCCAACTCCGTAAAACCGACGATGTCACTAAAAAATACAGACACTTCGGGATACTCTTCCGGCTCGACTGGTAACCCTGATATAAGACGCTCGGCCACGGATCTGCAATACAGGATTTGAGTCAGAAATAGGCCTTGCATCATTGGCTGACCCCGATTTCTAATCTTATAAAATAGTTTGCTGCCTTATTTAAAGTAAAAAATCACGGATAAAGATTGAAGATAAAGAAAAACTAAACAAAGGATTGATACATGTAGGTAAACAACTTCCCAATCCCATCCCAATCCCCTAAGTCGCATTGTATGACACCCTCATAGATTTATTTTCTACAGCCTAAAAGTGGCCATGGAATCATGTATTCTGAAGCTGTTTTTTTATTATTGTCGCGATAATGTATTTAATCTCAAACAAAATGTGACATCTTACCTTAACTTTTACACTAAAACCTTTGAAACATTTGAACACTTACGGCGGCAACATCCTGTACAGAAGCTGCTCTGTCTTTCTCTTCTCCATGTCGAGTTGTTCTGTTCTCTCTCGGATCAACTCTTCAAGATTGTCGCTGTACTTTTCCAACATCTCAAACATAGAATCAACTATGTTCATTTTCCTGAATACAAAATAAAAAAATCAATATAAACTTTCATTAAAATATACTATTATACGTGCATTCTGTGATGCCATTGGATACGTAATAAAGAATCTTATCACTAGTTATCGTATCACAACTTTGTGCGGTTATACCTTCGTGTAAGTATACTTACGCCCGATTTCTGAATTGAGTATTTAAGCTGAGAACGACTTAAGTATCGTTTTGTCTCATTCAGTTGTTAAGATCCCAATGCGACAGAACGATACTTAAGTTGTTCTCTGCTGGAATACTCAATTCAGAAATCGGGCGTTAGCCACTTACTACTCACACTTACTTAATTTCGGAAACCGTTATTACACGCTATGGCTATGAGTAAGACTTCAGAAATGCTACATTATTATTTGAGCCGATATTGCCTTGTTATGAACCAAGGAATTCTATACATTTTCCTTTCTAATAACAGAGGAGGTAATTGAAATGATCAATTAATATCTAACTTTTATATCCAAAGCATGGTATATAACTTTTCTACAGTATCCAATGTTACAGGTCATCTCAATCTGTCCAATGTTTTAGACAAACAGGCTTTAATGGTTTATATTTTAAAATGAGCGACAGGAACACAAACCTTGCGAAACGACACAAAGGTAAATTTACATTAGTTCCCAAATATTGAGTACCTATAATGTACTGTTGAAACCCTCAATTTATCTAAAACTAGCTTTCCGCCAATGTTTCGTCCGTGTGGAATTCCGTTATATTGCGGTATAAAGAACAACTATAGATAAACTTCTCATTCCCACGGTTTCCCTTGGGAATATCATTGTTTTTCCGGGATGAAAAGTACTCTTTTATTTAATCCAGACTTCTAATTATACGTCTGCAAAATTGCAAAGCAATCGGTTCAGTAGTTACGGCGTAAAAGCGGAACAATCAAACAAACTCACTTCCCGATTTATAATATTAATAACGATAATTACAGAATTTTTATTAGTTCTACATTAGCTCACCGTCCCCGGTTGAGATCCCTAAAGATGTCGTGCAGGCGGTTGAAGTCGGGGCGCAGCTCGGGCGCCTCGCTCCAGCACTGGCGCATGACGCTGATGGCCTCCGGGGGCGCCGCGCCCAACGACACCGACG